>REGO01000965.1:117117-157176 GCA_010120015.1 Rhombomys opimus
AACAAGAAGGGGGAACTGTGGCAAGCCGTGGCTATTAAGTTGCCGAGCCTAAAAGATGGCACCTGCCGGATGTACTGACTGCTGATAAACAAGTCCATATTTGGTCAAGGCGAGCGTGGCACTGGCCCATTGGCTGCCTGCTGCAGGTCTGATGAGTGAGTGTGGTTGGCTGTGATTGGCTGATGTGGTTGCCTATATAATTCGGAAGGGCCCGAGGTACGGGGGGAGAAGAAGTTTACAAAGGCCTAAATAAACTGCTTGAGGAAGAGCTGGTGGTTGCGTCTTCCTTGCTGGTCAAGGCTGCCGCGACGATCACTAACCTATCCCTAGCTCTAGCCCTATCCGTAATCCTAACCCTAACCCAAAACCTAACAGTAACCTAACCCTCACCCTAGCTATAAACATAACCCTAACCCTAAGCAGTAGGCTTAGTCCTAGACATAGAGCTAGACCTAGCTCAAACCCTAGACCTAGTCCTAGTCCTAGCCCTAATCTTAGCCCTCATCCTAAACCTAGCACTAGCCCTTATCCTAGCCCTAGGACAAGCCCTAGCCTTAGGCCTAATACTAACCCTAACCATAAACCTAACCTACCCCTAGACCTAGCCCAAATTTTAGCCCTAGGCCTAGCCCTAACTCTAACCCTACCTATAATCTTAGACCTAGCCATAGGCCTAGCCCTATCCCTAGCCCAAACACTGGCTTCAGCCTTAGCACTAACCCTAAACTGAGCACTGGCCCTAGCCCTAAACTTAGCCCTAGCCCTAGACTGAGACCTACACTTATACCTAGCCCTAGTCCTAGCACTAACCTAACCCTAACCCCATCCCTAACAGTAACCCTAGCCCTACCCCTAGCTATAGCCCTAACCCTAGCCCTAACCCTAGCCCTAGGCCTAAACCTCCCCCTAAACCTAACCCTAATGGCAGGCCTAACCCTAGCCCTAGCCCTAAACCTAGCCCTAACCCTAAGCCTAAGACTAACCTTAACCCTAACCCTAACCCTAACCCTACACCTAATCCTAACCCTATATCAAACCCTAACCCTGGCCTTAGCCCTAGCCCTAAACCTAGCCCTAGCCCTAACCATAACCCTAGCCCTAGCCCTAGCCCTAGGCCTAACCCTAGACCTAAATCTAGCCACAGCACTAGCCCTAGCACTAGCCCTAACCCTAAAACTACACTTACCCCTAAACCTAAACCTAGCTCTACCCCCAGACCTATCCCTAACCCTAGCCCTAAACCTAACCCTACCTTATCCCTAAACCTAACCTTAAACTTAATGCAAATCCAAACCCTAACCAAAACTCAAACCCTAGCCCTGGCCCTAACACTAACCTTAAACCTAACACTAACCCTAATAATAACCTGCCCTAGCCCTAGTCCTAGCACTAAACCTAGCCCCAAACCTAAATCTAGCCCTAGACCTTAAACTACCCTTAGCCCTAGCTTTAGCCCTACCCCTAAGCCTAACCCTACCCATAGACCTAGACCTAGACTTAGACCTACCCCTCATCCACACCCTAACATTAATGCAAACCATAACCCTAACCCTTAACCTAGTCTTAGCGCTAGCCCTAGTGCTAGACATAGGCCTAGCCCTAACCTTAGCCTTAGCCATAGACCTAGCCCTAGGCCTAGAATTAACCCTCATTCTAACCCTAAAACTAATGAAAACCTTAACCCTACCCCTAGCCCAAGCTCTAGCCATAACCCTAGTCTTAGCCCTAGTCTTGGACCTAGCCATAGGCCTATCCCTATCCCTATATCTAGCCATATCCCTAGCCCTATCCATAGCCCTAGCCCTAGCCTTATTCCTAACCCTAGCTTCAGCCTTAGCACTAACCCTAAACTGAGTACTGGCCCTAACCCTAGACTGATGCCTACACCTATACCTAGTTATAGCCATAGCCATAGCCATAGCCATAGCCATAGCCATATTCATAGCCCAAGCCCTAGGCCTAGCCCTAGCCCTAGCCCTAGCCCTAGCCCTAACCCAACCCTAACCCTAAATCTAAACCTAATCCTAATCCTAACCCTAACCTTGGCCATAGCCCTAGCCCTAGACCCTAACCCTCCGCCTAACCCTAACCTTAAACTTGGTCCTAACCCTAAATCTAGACCTAGCCCTAACCTTAAACCTAATGCCAGCCCTAGCCCTAACTTTAACATTAACCCTAACCCCAATCCTAACCTTAACCCTAACCCTATCGTAATCCTAACCCTAACCCTAACTCTATCCTAATCCTAACCCTAATCCTACCATAACCATGACCCTAAACTAACACTAGCCGGGCCCTTGCCCAAACCTTAGCCCTAGTATTAGCCCTAGCTTTAACCCTAGCCCTAGCCATAAACTTAACCCTATTTCTAGCTATAGCCCTAGCCCTAGGCTTAGCCCTAAACCTAACCCTAACCCTATCCTTAAACCAAACCCTAACGCAAATCCTAACCCTAACCCTAACTCAAACCATAGCCCTATCCCTAACTGTAACACTAACCCTAACACTAACTGGCCCTGGGCCTAGCCCTAGCCTTAGCTATAGCGCTAGCCCTAACCCTAACCCTAACCCTAACCCTACACTTAATCTTAACCCTAACCAAAGCCCTACAACTAGCTATAGCCCTAAAACTAGCCCTAAACCTAAACCTAGTTCTAACCCTAGCCCTAGCCCTAAACCTAACTCTGGCCTTAGCCCTAACCCTACCCTTACCCTGAAACCTAACCCTAACCCCAGCCCTAACGCTAGCCCTAACATTAACCCTAATCCTAGCTCTACACCTAGACCTAAACCTATCCCTAGCCCTAGCCCTAGCCCTAACCCTAACCCAAGTCCTAGCCCTAGCACTAGCCCTAGCACTATCTATAGGCCTAGCCCTAATGCTAACCTTAACCCTAGGCCAAGCTATAGGCCTAGCACTAGCACTTGCCCTACTCCTAGCCATAACGCTAACCCTAACCCTAGCCATAGCCATAGTCGTAGCCATAGGCCTAGCAGTAGCCCTAGCCCTAATCCTAACCCTAAACCTAGCCCTAGTCCTAGTCCTAGCCTTAACCTTAAACCTAACCCTACCCCTATCCCTACCCCTACCCCTACTGCTAGCTAGCCATAACCCTAGCCCTATCCTAGCCCTAGCCCCAGCCCTAATCCTAGCCCTAGCCCTAATCCTAACCTTAGCCTTACCCCTAAACATATACCTAACCTTAACCCCAGCCCTAAACCTAAACCTAAACCTAAAACTGAAAATAAACCTAGCCCTTACTCTAACACTAGCCCTAGCCAAAACCCTAGCCATAGCCATAGCCTTAGCCCTAGCCCTAGCCCTGGCCCTAAACCAAACCCTAACCCTAGACCTAGCCCTAGCCCTAGACCTAAACCTAACCCTAACCCTAGTCCTAGCAATAGACCTAGCACTAGCTCTAACACTAACTTTAACGCAGGCTTAGCACTAATCCTAGCCCTAACCATAGCCCTAACCCTAGCCCTAAACCTAGCCCTAGCCCTAGTCCTAGCCATAGGAGTATTCCTAGCCCTAAGCCTAGCCATAGGCCAAGCCCTATCCCTAGCCCAAGCTGTAACCCTAGCTTAATCCTTAGAACTAGCCCTAAACTGAGTCCTGGCCCTAGCCCTAGACCTAGACATAGCCTTAACCCTAGCCCTAGCTCTACGTCTAACCCTAAACCTAAACCTATCCTTAAGAGTAACCCTAGCCCTAAACCTAGCCCTAAGTCTAGCCCTACACCTAGCCCTAACCCTAGCACTAACCATAACCCTAGCCCTAAACCTAGCCCTAAGTCTAGCCCTACACCTAGCCCTAACTCTAGCACTAACCATAACCTTAGCCCTAACACTAGCCCTAGCAGTAGTCCTAACCCTAACCCTAACCCTAACCCTACCTCTAAACCTAACCCAACCCTAACCCTAAACCTAACCCTAAACCTAATTCTAACCCTAACCTTGGCCATAGCCCTAGCCCTAGACCTTATCATAGCCCTAGCTCTAAACCCACCTCCCCCCTAAACCTAACCCTAACCCTAGCCCTAACCCTAACTCTAGACATAGTCTTAGTCCTAACTCTAGCTCTAGCCCTAGCCATAACCCTAACTCTAACCCTAACCCTAAACCTAATCATAACCCTAACACTAGCCCTAGCCCTAGCCCTAGCATTAGACCTAGACCTAACACTAGCTCTAACACTAGCCCTTACCCTAACCCTAACCATAGCCATAGACCTACCCCTAGCCTAACCCTAGCCCTATCCCTATCCCTAAGTCTAGCCCTAGCACTAATCCTAACCCTAACAGCATCCCTACCCCTAACTCTAACATTAACTCTAAATCTAACCTTAACCCTAACCCTAATTTAATCCTAATCCTAACCCTAACCGTACCATAATCAAACCATAACCTAACCTAAGCCGGGCCCTTGCCCTAGTCCTAGCCCTACGATTAGCCCTAGCTTTAGCCCAAGCCCTAACCCTAAACTTAACCCTAGACCTCGCCATAACCCTAGCCCTAGGCTTAGCCCTAAACCTAACCCTATCCCCAAACCTAACCCTAAACCAAATCCTAACAACCCTAAACCTAACCATAACCCTAACTCTAACTCTAGACCTAAACCTAGCTCCTAATGCTAACTCTAACCCTAACACTAACCTAGCACTAGGCTTAGCCCTAGCTTTAGCCCTAGTCTTAGCCCTAGCCTTAGCCTTAGCCCTAGCTATAGCCCTAGCCCTAGCCCTAACCCTAAGCCTAACCTTAAACCTAACACTAACACTAACCCTACACTTACACCTAACCCTAAACCTAACCCTAGCACAAGCACTAGCCCTAGCCTTAACCTTAACTCTTAACCCTAACCCTGGAACTAACCCGAATCCTACAACTAGCCCTAACCCAAGTCCTACAACTAACCTTAACCCTAACCTTAACCCTAGCCCTAGCCATAGCCATAGGCCTAGAACTAGCCCTAGCACTCACCCTAACCATAGCCCTAGACCTAGACCTAGACATAGACCTAGTCCAAACCCTAACCCCAACCCTAACCGAGCCTTAGCCACAGGCCTAGCACTAGCCTACCACTCACCCTAAACCTAGCCCTAGTCCTAATCCTAACCCTAAACCTAACCTTAGCCCTAACCCTAACCCTAACACTAAACATAAACCTAGCCCTAACCCTAGCCCTAGCCCTAGACCTAACCCTAAACCTAAACCTATCCCTACCCCTACCCTTACCCCTAACCTTAACACTAAACCTAACCTTAGCCGGAACCCTAAACCTAACCCTTATCCTAACCCTAACATTAAACCTAAATCTAATCTAAACTTATCCCTAGCTATCACCCTATTTTTAGCCTTAACCTTAGCCTTAAACTTAACCCTATTCCTAACCTTAACCCTAGCCCTAGTCCTACTCCTACCCTAAACCTACCTCCAAACCTAAATCTAGCCCTAGACCTTAACCTAGCCCTAGCCCTAGCTTTAGCCCTAGCCCTAGCCCTAAGCCTAGCCCTAACCATAGACCTAGACCTACCCCTCACCCTCACCCTCACCCTAACTCTAATGCAAACCCTAAACCTAACCCTAAACCTAGCAATAGTGCTACAACTAGGCCAAGCTCTAACCTTAACCTTAGCCTTAGACCTAACCCTAGACCTATACATAACCCTCACACTAACCCTAAAACTAATGAAAACCCTAACCCTAGACCTATCCCTAGCCCTAGCCCTAGTCCTAGCCTTAGTTTTAGACTTCCCATAGGCCTATCCCTATGCCTATTCCTATGCCTATCCCTATGCCTATCCCTATCCCTATCCCTATCCCTATCCCTATCCCTATCCCTATCCCTATCCCTATCCCTATCCCTATCCCTATCCCTATCCCTAACCCTAGCTACAGCCTTAGCACTAACCCTAAACTGAGTCCTGGCCCTAACCCTAGAATGATACCTACACCTACACCTAGCCATAGCCATAGCCATAGCTCAAGCCCTAGGCCTAGTCCTAGCCCTAGCCCTAACCCAACCCTAACCCTAACCCTAACCTTAAACCTAAACCTAAACTTAAACCTAAACCTAAATATAAACCTAAACCTAAACCTAAACGTAAACCTAAATATAAACCTAAACCTAAACCTAAACGTAAACCTAAACCTAATCCTAACCCTAAACTTGGCCATAGCCCTAGCCCTAGCCTCTAATCCTCCCCCTAACCCTAACCCTAACCCTAACCCTAACCCTAACCCTAACCCTAACCCTAACCCTAACCCTAACACCAGCCCTAGCCCAAACTCTAACATTTACCCTAACCCTAACCTTAACCCTAAGCCTAACTGTGGCCCTACCTCTAGACCTAGCACTAGCCCTAGACCTTACCCTTGCCCTAAACCTAGCCTTAACCCTAGGCCTAGTGGTAACTCTAATCCTCACCCTAAACCTAACCCTAACACCAGCCTTAACCCTAGCCCTAACTAAACCTATCCCAACCCCTAACCCTAACCATAACACTAAACTTAACCATAACCCTAACCCTAAACCTAACCTAATAATAACCCTAAATCTAACCCTAATCCTGGTCCTAGCCATAGTCCTGGCCATAGCCCTAGCCTTAACCTTAACATAAGCTCTAGCCCTAGCACAAGCTCTAACGCTAACCCTAACTGTAACCTTAGCCCTAGCCATAGGTCTAACACTAACTCTAGCCCTCATCCTAGCCATAAACCTAACCGTGATCCTAGCCATATCATCATAGCCATAGGACTAGAACTAGCCCTAGCACTAACCTCAACCATAACCTTAGATCTAGCCCTAGCCCTAGCCTAGTCCTAGCCATGACCCTAGACCTAGCCATAGCCATAGGCCTAGCACTAGCCATAGCATTAACCCTAACCCTAACCTTACTCCTAGCCTTAAAACTAACCCTAGCCTTAGCCATACATCGAGCACTAGCACTAGCCCTAGTCCTAGCCATAACCCTACCCTAACGCTAGCCATAGCCATAGGCGTAGCTCTGGCCCTAGCACTAACTCTAATCCTAGCCCTAGTCCTAGTCCTAGCCCTAACCCTAAACCTCGCCCCAAACCTAAAACTAGCCCTAGACCTTAACCGAGCCCTAACCCTAGCCCGAGCTTTAGCCCTAGCCCTAACCCTAAGCCTAGTCCTACACATAGACCTAGACTTAGACCAAGACCTAAACCTACCCCTCACCCTCATCCTAACCTTAATGCAAACCCTAGCCTAACCCTAAACCTAGCACTAGCGCTAGACCTAGGCCTAACCCTAACCTTAGCCTTAGCCATAGACCTAGCCCTAGACCTACACATAACCCTAATACTGAGCCTAAAACTAATGAAAACCCTAACCCTAGACCTATCCCTATCCCTAGTCCAAGTCCTAGCCCTAGTCTTAGACCTAGCCATAGGCCTATCCCTATCCCTATCCCTATCCCTATCCCTATCCCTATCCCTATCCCTATCCCTATCCCTATCCCTATCCCTATCCTTATCCCTATCCCTATCCCTATCCCTAACCCGAGCTTCAGCCTTAGTACTAACCCTAAACTGAGTACTGGCCCTAACACTAGACCAATACCTACACCGATACATAGCCATAGCCATAGCCATAGCCATAGCCATAGCCATAGCCACAGGCATAGCCATAGCCATAGCCATAGCCCAAACCTTAGGCCTAGCTCTAAACAAATGATAACACTAAACTAACACCTAAACCTAACCTTGGCCATAGCCCTAGCCTTAGACCCTAACACTCCCCCTAACCTTAACCCTAACCTTAGGCCTAACCTTAAATCTAGACCTAGCCCAAAACCCTAACCCTAAAACCACCCCTAGCCATAACTCTAACATTAACCCTAACCCTAACCCTAACCATAAACCTAACACTATCCCTAGCCCTAACCCTAACACTAACCCTAGCCCTAACCCTAACACAAGCCCTAATCCTAGCACTAGCCCTAACCATAACCCTAGCCCTAGGCCTAACCCTAGACCTAAACCTAGCCACAGCACTAGCCCTAGCACTACCCCTAACCCTAAAACTACACCTATCCCTAAACCTAACCCTAGCTCTACACCTAGCCCTATCCCTAAACCTAGCCCTAAACCAAACCCTACCCTATCCCTAAACCTAACCTTAAACCTAACCCTAACCCTAAACTTAATCCTAAACCTAACTCAAACCCTAAGCCTAGCCCTAACACTAACCCTAAACCTAAAACTAACCCTAACACTAACCTGCCCTAGGCCTAGACCTAGCCCTAGATTTAGCCCTAGCTTTAACCCTAGCACTAGATATAGCCTTAAACCTAGCCCTAGCCCTAAACCTAACCTTAACCCTAAACCTACACCTAATGTTAACCCTAAACCTAACCCTGGCTGTAGCCCTAGCATTTGCCCTAGACCTAACCCTAGCCCTAGCCCTAGCCCTAGACCTAGACCTAGACCTATCGCTATCCCTAGCCCTAACGCTAACCCTAAACCTATCCCTACCCCTAACCCTAACGCTAACACTAAACCTAACCTTAGCCCTAACCCTAACCCTAACCCTTATCCTAACCTAACATTAAACCTAAATCTAATCTAACCCTAACCCTAGCTATCACCCTAGCCTTAGCCCTAGCCTTAACCTTAAATTTAACCGTATTCCTAACCCTAACCCATGCTCTAGCCCTAGCTCTAGCCCTAGCTTTACCTCTAGTCCTAGCCCTAGCCCTAGCCCTAGCTTTAGCCCTAGCCTTAGTTCTACTCCTAGCCCTAGTCCTAGCTCTAGCCCTAAACCTAGCCCCAAACCTAAATCTTGCCCTAGACCTTAACTTAACCCTAGCCCTAGCTTTAGCCCTAACCTTAGCCCTAAGCCTAGCCCTAGCCATAGACCTAGACCTGGACCTAGAGCTAGACCTAGACCTAGACCAAGACCTACACATCACCCTCACCCTCACCCTAACCCTAATGCAAACCCTAACGCTAACCCTAACCCTAAATCTAGCCCTAGGCCTAGCCCTAACCTTAGACTTAGCCATAGACCCAGCCCTACACCTATACGTAACCCTAATCCTAGCCCTAAAACTAATGAAAACCCTAAACCTATCCCTGTCCCTATCCTTATCCCTATCCCTAAACCTAGCTTCAGCCTTAGAACTAACCCTAAACTGAGTCCTGGCCCTAACCCTAAACTGATACCTACACCTATACCTAGCCATAGCGATAGCCATAGCCATAGCCATACCCATAGCCATAGCCATAGCCCAAGCCCTAGGCCTAGCCCTAGCCCTAGCCCTAGCCCTAGCCCTAACCCAACCCTAACCCTATACCAAAACCAAAACCCAATCCTAACCCTAACCTTGGCCATAGCCCTAGCCCTAGACCCTACCCCTTCCCCTAACCCTAACCTTAGCCCTAACCTTAAATCTAGCCCTAGCTCTAACCCTAACCCTAACACCAGCCCTAGCACTAATTCAAACATTAAACCTAAACCGAACCCTAACCCTAGCCCTAACCCTGGCCCTAGCACAGCCCTAGACCTTACCCTTGCCCTAAAATTAGCCCTAACCCTAGCCCTACTGGTAAACCTAATCCTCACCCTAAACCTAACCCTAACACCAGCCTTAACCCAAGCCCTAAACCTATCCATACCCCTACCCTTAACCCTAACACTAAACTTAACAATAACCCTAACCCTAACCTAATCCTAACCCTAAATCTAACCCTAATCCTGACCCTAGCCCTAGCCCTAGGCCTAGACCTAACCATAGTCCTAGCCCTAGGCCTGAACTTAACACAAGCCCTAGCCCTAGCACTAGCCCTAACGCTAACCCTAACTGTAACCTTAGCCCTAGCCATAGGTCTAACACTAACCCTAGCCCTCATCCTAGCCATAATCCAAACCTTTACCCTAGCCATACTCATAGGTCTAGAACTAGCCCTAGCACTATGTCTAACCCTAACCCTAGCACTAACCATAACCATAACCCTAGACCTATCCATAGGTCTAGCCCTTGCTCTAGCCCTAGGCCTAGCCATGAACCTAACCCTAGCCATAGCCATAGGCCTAGCATTTACCATAACACTAACCCTAACCCTAGCTCTAGCCCTAGCCCTAAACCTAACCCTAGCCCTAGCCATAGGTCGAGCACTAGCCCGAGCTCTAGTACTAGGCATAAACACCCTAGCCATTGCCATAAGCATAGTACTAGCCCTAGCACTAACTCGAACCCTAGCCGTAGTCCTAGCCTTAGTCATAGACTAGCCCGAAACCTAGCCCCACACCTAAATCTAGCCCTAGACCTTAACCGAGCCATTGTCCTAAGCCTAGCTCTACACATAGACCTACACCTAGACCTAGAGCTAAGCCTCATCCTAAGCCTAATGCAAACCCTAGGCCTAACCCTAAACTTAGGACTAGTACTAGCCCTAGGCCTAGCCCTAACCTTAGCCTTAGCCATAGACCTAATACTAGACATGGACATAACCCTAATCCTAACCCTAAAACTAATGAAAACCCTAACCCTAGATGTATCCCTATCCCTAGTCCTAGTCCTTGCCCTATTCTTAGACCTAGCCATAGGCCTATCCCTATCCCTATCCCTATCCCTATCCCTATCCCTATCCCTATCCCTATCCCTATCCCTAACCCTAGCTTCACCCTTAACACTAAACCGAAACTGAATCCTGGCCCTAACCCCTTATTGATACCTACACCTACACCTAGCCATAGCCATAGCCATAGCCATAGCCATAGCCCTAGGCCTAGGCCTAGAACTAGCCTTAGCCCTAGCCTTAGCCCTAACCGTAACCCAACCCTAACCCTAAAACTAAAACTAATCCTAATCCTAACCCTAACCTTAGCCATAGCTATAGCCCTAGACCCTAACCCTCCCCCTAACATTAACCCTAACATTACCCCTAACCTTAAATCTAGACCTAGCCCTAACCCTAACCCTAAAACCAGCCCTAGCCCTAACCCTAACCTTAACCCTAAATCTAACCCTAACCCTGGCCCTAGTCCTAGCCCTAGCCCTAGACTTAAACCTAACCATGGTCCTATCCTTAACCCTAACATTAACACAAGCCCTAGGCCTAGCACTAGCCCTAACGCTAACCCTAACTATAACCCTAGCCGTAGCCATAGGTCTAACACTAAACCTAGCCCTCATCTTAGCCATAACCCAAACTTTTACCCTAGCCATACTCATAGGTCTAGAACTAGCCCTAGCACTGAGTCTAACCCCAACCCTAGCACTAACCTTAACCATAACCCTAGACCTATCCATAGGTCTAGCCCTTGCTCTAGCCCTAGGCCTAGCCATGAACCTAACCCTAGCCATAGCCATGGGCCTAGCATTAGCCATAGCACTAACCTTTACCCTAGCCTTAGCCTTAGCCCTAAACCTAACCCTACCCTAACCATAAGTCAAGCACTAGCCTGAGCCCCAGTACTAGGCATAAACACCCTAGCCATGGCCATAAGCATAGCACTAGCCCTAGCACTAACTCTAACTTTAGCCCTAGTCCTAGCCCTTGTTATAGACTACCCCGAAACCTAGCCCCAAACCTAAATCTTACCCTAGACCTTAACCGAGCCCTAGCCCTAAGCCTAGCCGGACACATAGTCATACTCCTAACCCTAGCATAATACTAAACATAATCCTGACCCTAACCTTAACCCTGGCCTAAACCTAGCCCTCGCCCTCATCCTAAAGCTAACCCTAATCCTAACCCTAACCCTTCATTGCTGGCCTAACCCTAATACTGACACTAACCCTAACACAAACCCTGGCATAACCCTAACCCTAACGCTAACCCTAACCCTAACTCTAACCCTAACCCTAACCCTAACCATAGCCCTAATGTAATCCTAAACCTAACCTGGACCCTGACCCAAACTCTGGCCTATCTATAACCCTAACTATAACCCTAACCATAACCCTAACGCTCAACCTCACCCTAACATTAAGACTAACACTAACCCTCATTCTAACCATAACACTAACCCTACCCCTAACAATAACACTCAACCTAACCCTAACCCTTCATTGCTGCCCTAACCCTGACCCTAACCTTAAACCTAACATTAACTCTTCATTGCTGGCCTAACCCTAACCCTAACACTAAACCTAAACCTAACACTAAGCCTAACCATAACCCTAACAGTCACGCTGACCCAGACACTAACCCTAACCCTAACCCTAAATCTAGCCCTAACCCTAACCCTAACCCTAACCCTAACACTAACCCTAACGCTAACCCTGACGCTAAACCTTCATTGCTAACTTAACCCTAACCCTAGTAGTGACACTAACACTAAACATAACATTAACCCTAATATTGACACTAACCCTAAACCTAACCCTAACCCCTACCCTAAACCTAACCCTAACCCTTAACCCTAAAGATAAACCTCACCCTAATCCTCACCCTCACCCTAACCCTAACTCTACCCTCAAACTAACCCTAAACCTAACCCTTCATAGCTGGCCTAACCCTAACCCTAACCCTAAGCACACACTCACCAAAACGCTAACCCTAAACCTAACCCTAACAATAACCCTAAACGATAACCCTAGCCCTAACCATCATCCTATCCCTAACCCTAAACCTAGCCGAACCCTAATCCTTCATTGCTGGCCTAACCCTAATACTAACACAAAACCTAAACTTAACCCTAACCGTAACCCTCACCAAAACGATAACCCTAAACCTAACCCTAACACTTAATACTAACCCTAACCCTCTCCCTCATCCTAACCCTAACCCTAAACCTAAACTTAACCCTAAACCTAACCTTAACCCTAACCCTAACCCTAAACCTCATGCTGACCCAGACCCTAGCCCTAACCGGAACCCTAACCCTAACCCTAACCCTAACCCTAACCCTAACCCTAACCCTAACCCTAACCCTAAAGCTCAACCTAACCATAACCCTATCCCTAAACCCCACCCTCACCAAAACGCTACCCCTAAACCTAACCCTAACCTAACCCTATCCCTGGCCTAAACCTAACCCTAACCTTAACCCTTACCCTAACCCTAAACCTAACAATAACCCTAACGCTACCTTACATATAACCCGAACCCTAAACCTAACACTAACAATAACCCTAACAATAACTCTAACTCTAACCCTGACACTAAACCAAACCCTAACCCTAACCATGACACTAACCCTAACCCTAACCCCAACCTAACCCTCTCCCTCACCCTAACCTTAACCCTAACTCTAACCCTCACACTGGCCTAACCGAACCCTAAAACTAATCCTACCATAACAGTAACCCTAAACCTATCCCTAATACTCATACTGAATCAGACCCTAACCTTGTCCCTAACCCAGGCCCTCACCCTCATCCTAGCCCTAACGCTAAACCTAACCCATCATTGCTGGTCTAACCCTACCCTAAATTTAACCATAATACTGACACTAAACCTAACCCAAACACTAACACTAATATTGACACTAACCCTAACCCTAACCTAAACCCTGACGCTAACCCTAACCCTACCCCTAAACCGAACCCTAAACCTAACCCTGACCCTGACCCTATCCTGACCCTAACTCTAAAACTAACACTAACCCTTAACCCTGGTCTAACCCTAACCCTAAGCCTAACCCTAATATTAACCCCTAAACCTAATGAAAACCGCTAACCCTAACTCTAACCCTAACCCTCACCCTCACCCTAACCCTAAAACTAACTCTAACCCTCACACTAACCCTAACGCTAACCCTAAGCCTAACGTAATCCAAACGCTAACCCAGACCCTAACACTAACTCTGGCCTAAACCTAACACTCACCCTCATCTTCACATTCATCCTAACCCTAACCCTAAACCTAACCCTAACCCTCACGCTGACCTAAAACCTAACCCCAAAACTAACCCTAAACCTCATCCTAACGCTAACCCTAACCCTAAATCTAACCCTAACCCTCACGCTGACCCTAAACCTAACCCTAAACCTAACCCTCACGCTGACACTAACCCTAACACTAAACATAAGCGTAGCCCTACCCTAATCCTAAACCTCACCCTCACACTAACCCTCACAATCACCCTAACCATAGACCTAACCCTAACCAACACTCTCACCAAAACGCTAACCCTAACCCTAACCCTAACCCAAACCCTAACACTAACCCTAACCCCCACCCTCACCAAAACGCTAACCCATACCCTAATCCTAACCCTAACCCTAACCCTAAACCTAGTCTTTACCCTCATCCTAAGCCTAACCCTAACCATTCTTTGCTGGCCTAACCCTAATACTAACAGTAACCCTTAACCTAACCCTAATCCTAACCCTCACCCTAACACTAACCCTAACTCTAACCTTCACCCTGGCCTAACCGAACCCTAAAACTAACCCTGCCGTAATCCTAACCCTAAACCTATACCTAAACCTAATCCTAACCCTAAATATAACCCTAACCCTAACAATAACCCTAACCCAAACCCTAACCCTATCCCTAACCATCATGCTGACCTAGACCCTAACCCTAACCCTAACCCTAGCCCTCACTCTCATCCAAAACCTAACGCTAAACTTTCATTGCTGGCCTAACCGTAATCCTGACAATAAACCTAACCCTAATCCTAACTCTCATCCTAACCCTAAGCTTAAGCCTAAGCCTAACACTCACTCTGACCCAGATCTTAACCCTAACCCTAAGACTAACACTAACCCTAACTTATAACCCTAACCCTAACTCTAACCCCTAAACCTAACCCTAACCCCTTAACCTAACCCTCACCCTCACACTCACACTCACACTCATCCTAACCCTAACCCTACCCTTAACACTAACAATAACCCTCACCCTCTCAATCATCCTAACCCTAACCCTTTATTGCTGGCCTAACTCTGACACTAAACCTAACCCTAACACTAAACCTTAATTGCTGGCCTAACACTAAAAATAACCCTAACCCTAACCCTAAAATTAACCCTTAAACCTGGCCTAACCCTAACCCTAACCCTAACCCCCACCTTCACCAAAACACTAACACTAACCCTAACCCTAACACTATCCCTGGCCTCTACCTAACCCTAACCTAAACCCTGACACTACCCCTAAACCTAACAATAACCCTAAACCTAACCCTAACTATAACCCTAACCATAACCCTAAACCTAACCCTCACATTCATCCTAACCCTAACCCTAAACCTAACAATAACCCTAACCCTAACCCTAGCCCTCACATTCATCCTAAACTTAACCCTAACCCTAACCCTAAACCTAACTCTAACCCTAAACCTAAACCTAAGCCTAACCCTCACCCTCACCATCACACTAAACCTCACCCTCACCTTCAAACCTCATCCTAACCCTAACCCTAACCCTCAAGTTGACCCAGACCCTAACCCTAACCCTAACCCTAAACCTAAACCTCATCCTAACACTAACCCTAACCCTAACACTAACCCTGACCCTGACACTGTCACTGACCCAGACCCTAACCCTAACCCTAACCCTCACCCTCACCCTAACCCTAACCCCAACCCTAACCCTAACCCTAACCATAACACTAAACCCCACCCTCACCAAAATGCTAACCCTAACCCTAACCTAACACAATCCCTGGCCTAAACTTAACCCTACATTAACCCTAACCCTAACCATAAACCTAACAATAACCCTAATCCTACCCTAAATCTAACCCGAACCCTAATCATAAACCTAACACTAACAATAACCATAACAATAACACTAATTCTAACTCTGACACTAAACTTAACCTTAAACCTAACCCTGACACTAACCCTAAACCTAACCCCTAACCCTAACCCCACCCTAGCCCTCTCCCTCACCCTAACCCTAACCCTAATTCTAACCCTCACCCTGGCCTAACTGAACCCTAAAACTAACCCTACCATAACACTAACTCTAACCCTATCCCTAACCCTCATGCTGACCCAGACCCTAACCCTAACCCTAACCCTAGCCCTCTCCCTAACCCTAGCCTTCTCCCTAACCCTAACCCTAACAATAACACTAATATTGACACTAACCCTAACCCTAATCCAAACCCTGACACTAACCCTTCCCCTACCCAAAACCCTACCCCTAAATCGAACCCTAACCCTAACCCTGACCCTATCTCTAACCCTAACCCTAAAACTAACACTAACCCTTAACACTGGTCTAACCCTAACACTAAGCCTAACCCTAACATTAACCCCTAACCCTAACCCTAACTCCTAACCCTAACTCTAATCCTAAACCTCACCCTCACTCTCACCTTAACCCTAACCCTAACCTGATCCAAACCCTAATCCTCACCCTAACTCTAACTCTGCCCTAACCCTCACTCTCACCCTCGCCCTCATCCTCACATTTATCCTAACCCTAACCCTAACCCTAAACCTAACCCTAACCCTTACGCTGACCCAAAACCTAACCCGAAACCTAACCCTAAACCTCATCCTAACACTAACCCCAAACCTTAACCTAAACCTAACACTAACACTAACACTCACACTGACCCTAACCCTAACCCTAAACATAAGTGTAACCCTAACCCTAATCCTAACCCGAACCCGAACCCGAACCCTAACCTTAACCCTAACTCTAACCATCACCCTAACCCTAACCATAACCATAAACCTAACAATAACCCTAAACCCTAACGTAATCCAAACGCTAAGCCAGACCCTAACACTAACTCTGGCCTAAACCTAACCCTCACCCTCACTCTCACCCTCACTTCACCCTCACCCTCACCCTCAGCCTCATCCTCACATTCATCCTACCCCTAACCCTAACCCTAACCCTAAACCTAATCCTAACCCTCACGCTGACCCAAAACTTCATCCTAACGCTAACACTAACCCTTAACCTAACCCTAACCCTAACCCTCACGCTGACCCTAACCCTAACCCTAAACATAACTGTAACCCTAACCCTAATACTAACCATCACTCTCACCCTCACCCTCAACCTAACCCTAACCATAAACCTAACCCTAACCAACACACTCAACAAAACGCTAACCCTAACCCTAACCCTAAACCAAACCCTAAATCTCACCCTCATCCTACCCTAACCCTAAACCGAACCCTAACCCTAACCCTAATCCTAACCCTAAACCTAAACCTGACCTAACCCTAACCCTAACGCTAACCCTAGGATAACCCTAACCCTAACCCTAAACCTAATCTTAACGCTTGATTAAATCTAACCCTAACCCAGACCTGAACCCTAACTCTGGCTTATCCCTAAACCTAACACTAACCCTGACACTAACCCTAACCCTACCCCTAAACCAAACCCTAACCCTTACCCTGACCCTGATCCTATCCTGACCCTAACTCTAAAACTAACACTAACACTTAACCATGGTCTAACATTAACCCTAAGCCTAACACTAGCATTAACCCTTAAACCTAATGCTAACCCCTAACCCTAACTCTAACAATAACCCTCACCCTCACCCAAACCCTAACCCTAACTCTAACCCTCACCCTAACCCTAACCCTAACACTATTGTAACCCTAACCCTAACCCAAACCATAACCCTAACCCAAACCTTAACCCTAACCCTAAACCTGGCCTAACCCTAATCCTTGATTAATCCTAACCCTAACCCGGAACCTAACCCTAACTCTGGCCTATCCCTAAACCTAACCCTAAACCTAACACTAACCCTAAACCTAACCCTAACCCTAACACTAACAGTCACCCTCACCCTCTCATTCATCCTAACCGTAACCCTAACAATAACCCTAAACCTTCATTGCTGGCCTAACCCTAACCCTAACCCTAACCCTAACCCTAACCCTCACACTGACCAAGACCCTAAACCTAACCCTAAACCTAACCCTCATGCTAACCCAGACCCTAACCCTAAACCTAACTTTAACCCTCACGCTGACCCAGAGCCTAACCCTAACCATATCCCTAAACCTAGACGTAACCCTCATCCTAACCCTAACCCTAACCCTTCATTGCTGGCCTATTCCTAATACTAACAGTAACCCTTAACCTAACCATAACCCTAACCCTAACCCACACCAAAACGATCACCCTAACCCTAACCCTAACCCTAACCCTCACGCTGACCCAGATCCTAACACTAACCGTAAATTTAACCCTAACCCCCATCTTCCCCAAAACCCTAACCCTAAACCCCACCCTCACCAAAACCCTAACCTTAACCCTAATCCCTGGCCTCAACCTAACCCTGACCTTAACCCTAACACTAACCCTAAACCAGACAATAACCCTAACCCTAACCCTAACCCTCACATTCATCCTAATCTTAACCCTAACCCTAACCCTAAACCTAACCCTAACAATAACACTAACTCTAACCCTAAACTTCATCCTAAACCTAAGGCTAAGCCTAACCCTAACTCTAAACCTAATTCTAACACTAACCCTTCATTGCTGGCCTAACCCTAATACTGACATTAACCCTAACCCAAACCCTAACCCTCATCCTAACCCTAAGCCTAACTTTAACACTAAACCTAACCCTAAACCTAACACTCACACTGACGCAGATCCTAAGCCTAAGCCTAACCCTAACCCCTAACCCTAACCCTAACTCATAATCCTAACTCTAACTCCTGAACCTAACGCTAACCTAACCCTCACCCTCACCCTCACCCTAAACCTAAACCTAACTCTAACCCTAACCCTAAACCTAACCCTAACCCTAACACCAACCCTAACCCTAACCCTAACCCTAGTGTAATCCTAACCATAACCGGGTCTTAAACACTAACTCTGGCCTATCGCTAATCCTAACCCTATCCCTAACCCTAACCTTAACCCTAACAGTAACACTAAAACTAACCCTACTCCTAAACCTAACACTCATGCTGACCCAGGCACTAACGCTAACCCTAACCCTAAAACTAGACCTAACCCTAACCCTAACCTTAATGCTAACCCTAAAGCTAATCCTAACCCTAAACCTTCATTGCTAGCCTAACCCTAAACCTAAACCTAAACCTAATAATAACACTAACCCTAACCCTTACACTAACCGTAATATTGAAACTATCCATAACCTAACCCCTACACTAACCCTAACCCTAACCCCTACACTAACCCTAACCCTAACCCCTACACTAACCCTAACCCTAACCCCTAACCCCTAACCCTAAACCTAACCCAAACCCTCACCCTCACCCTAACCATAAACCTAACCCTAAACCTAACCCTAACCCTAGCCCTCTCCCTAACCCTAACCCTAGCGCTAACCCTAACCCTTCATTGCTGGCCTAACCCTACCCTAACTTTAACCATAATACTGACACTAATCCTAACCCTAACACTCACACTAATATTGACACTAACCCTAATCTTAACTCAAACCCTGACACTAACACTAACCATACCCCTAAACCTACCCCTAACCAGAACCCTAAACCTAACCCTGACCCTGACCGTATTCTTGACCCTAACCCTAAAAATAACACTAACCCTTAACGATGGTCTAACCCTAGCACTACGCCTAACCCTATCATTAACAATAACCCTAACCCTAACCCCTAACCCTAACTCTGACCCTCACCCTCACCCTCACCCTAACTCTAACCCTAACTCTAACCATCACCCTAACCCTAACGCTAACTTAATCCAAACCCTAACCCAGACCCTAAAACTAATTCTGGCATAACCCTAACCCTCACCCTCACCCTCACCCTCACATTCATGCTAACCCTAACCCTAACCCTAATGCTAACCCTAATCCTCACGCTGACCCAAAACCTAACCCGAAACCTAACCCTAAAACTCATCCTAACGCTAACCCTAACCCTAAACCTCACGTTGACCCTAACCCTAACCCTAAACATAACCATAACTCTAACCCTAATCCTAATCCTCACCCTTAACCTCAACTTACCCCTAACCATAAAACTAACCCTACCCATCACACTCACCAAAATGCTAACCCTCACCCTAACCCTAACCCAAACCCTTACTCTCACCCTCATCCTACCCTAACACTAACCCTAAGCCTAACCCTAACCCTAACCCTAAACCCTGAATAATCCTAAACTTAACCCGGACCCTAACCCTAACTCTGGCCTATCCCTAAACCTAACCCTAAAACTAACAGTAACCCTAACCCTAAACCTAACCCTAACACTAACTCTAACCCTAACCTTAACGCTAACCCTAACCCTAGCACTCGCCATTCCTAACCCTAATGCTAACCCTCATCCTAACCCTAACCCTAACACTTCATTGCTGTCCTAACCAAAATACTGACAATAAACCTAACCATAACACTAACCCTAACCGTCATCCCAACCCTGAGCCTAAGTCTAAACCTAAACCTAAACCTAACCCTAACCCTAGCACTCACCCTAACCCTAACCCCAACCCTAACAATAACTCTAACCCTTCATTGCTGGCCTAACCCTACAATACCTTTAACTGTAATACTGACAAAACCCTAACCCTAATGCTAACCCTAATATTGACACTAAACCTCACCCTAACGCTAAACCTAAACCTAAGCCTAACCCTCACCCTCACCCTCACCCTTATCCTAACCCTAACCCCTAACCCTCACGCTGATCCTAACCCTAACCCTAACACTAATACTAAACCTTGTCCTAATGCTATCCCAAAACCTAACCCTAACCCTAACCCTAACCCTCAGGCTGACCCTAACCCTAACCATAACCGTAACCCTAACCCTAATCCTAACCCTCACCCTCACCCTCACCCTCACCCTAACCCTAACAATAAACCTACCCTAACCAACACCCTCACCAAAACGCTAACCCTAAACCTAACCCTAACCCAAACCCTAACTATCACCCGCATCCTACCCTAACCGTAACCCTAACCCTAACCCTAAACCTAAACCTAAACCTGGCCTAACCCTAACCCTAACACAAACCCTAGCATAACCCTAACCCTAACCCTAACCGTAACCCTAACCTTTGATTAATCCTAACCATAACCCGGACCATAACCCTAACTCTGTCCTATCCCTAACCTAACCCTAAACCTAACAATAACCCTAACACTAAACCTCACCCTCAATCTCACCCTCACCATCACATTCATCCTAACCCTAACATTAACCCTAAACCTTCATTGTTGGCCTAACTCTGACCTAGCATTAACCTTAACCCTAACCCTTCATTGCTGACCTAACCCTAACCCTAACCCTAACCCTAAGCCTAACCCTAGCCCCAACCCTCACACTGTCCCAGACCCTAACCCTAACCGTCATGCTGACACAGAGCCTAACCATAACCATAACCCTAAAACTAACTGTGACCCTCATTCTAACCCTAATCCTAACCCTTACCCTAACCTGACCCTAACCCTAACCCTATCCCTTTTACCCTGGGCTAACTCTAACCCTAAACCTAACAGTAACCTCCACCCTCACGAAAAAGCTAACCTTTACCCTAACCATAACCGTAAGCCTAAACATAACCCCCATGCTGACTCAGACCATAACTCTAACACTAACCCTAACCCTAAAAATAACTCTAACACTCACCAAAACGCTAACCCTAACCCTAATTCTATATCTGGCCTAAACCTAACCCTAACAATTACCTTAACCCTATCCCTAACCCTAACAATAACCCTAACTTTAACTCTAATCCTAAGAATAAACCTAACACTAACCCAAACCCTATCCCTAACCCTCACACTGACTCAGGCCCTAAAACTAAACCTAAACATAACCCTAAACTATCCCTCACCCTCATCATAACCCTAACTCTAACCCTAACACTTTATTGCTGACATAACCCTAATACTGACACTAACCGTAACCCAAACCCTAACCCTAAAGCTAACCCTAACCCTAACCCTAACACTCATTCTAACCCTTAGGCTAACCATAACCCTAACCCTACTCCTAGGCCTAACACTCACGCTGACACAGATCCTAACCCTAACTCTAACCCTTACCCTAACCCTCACTCTCAGCCTAACACTAACCCTAATGCTAACTCTAATCCAAACCCTAACATTAATCCTAACCCTAAAACTTCATTGTTGCCTAACCTTAATACTGACACTAACCCTAACCATAACACTAACCGCAATATTGACTCTAACCCTAACCCTAAACCTAACCCTCACCCTAACCCTAACCCTAAACCTAAACCTAACCCTAGCCCTCACCCTAACCCTAACCATAACCCTCACCCTAACCCTAACCCTAACAATAACCCTAACCCTATTTTAACCCTAACAATAACTGTAAACCTAACCCTAACCCTAACCCTAACAATAACCTTAACCCTAACCCTAATGCTAACCTTAGCAAAACACTAACCCTAACCCTAACCCTAACCCTAACCCTAACCCTAACCCTAACCCTAATCCTAACCCTAACCCGGACCCTAACCCTAACACTGGCCTATCCCTAACCCTAATCCTAAACCTAAACCTAACCCTATCCCTCAACCTCACCATCACCCTAAACCTAACCCTAACCTTAAACCTTACCCTAACCCACATCCTCACCCTCACCCTCACTCTAACCGTAACCCTAAACCTAACAATAAATTTAACCCTAACCCTAATGCTAGCCCTAGCATAACACTAACACTAAACCTAACCATAAACTTAACCCTAAACCTAACCCTAACCCCCACCCACACCCACATCCTCACACTCATCCTAACACTAACCCTAATCGTAACCCTAACACTAACACTAAACCTCACCCTCTCCCTCATCCTAACCCTTACCCTATCCCTAACCCTAAACCTAACCCTAACCCTCAAACTGAGCCAGATCCTAATGCTTACTGTAACCTTAAGCCTAACCCTAAACCTAAACATAACCCTAACCCTAACCCTAACAATAACACCACCCTCAACAAAACACTAACCCTAACCCTAATCCCTGGCCTCAAACTAACCCTACCCTTATCCCTAACAATAACCCTAACCCTACCCCTAACAATAACCCTAACCCTAAACCTAACCCTAACTATAATCCTAACCCTAACAATAACAATAATCCTAACCCTAACCCTCACATTCATCCTAATTTTAACCCTAACCCTAACCCTAACCATAAACATAACACTAACCCTAACCCTAACCCTAACCCTAACCCTAAACCTAAACCTAACCCTGACCCTGAGCCTAACCCTAAACCTAAGCCTTAACCCTGGCCTAACCCTAACCCTACACCTAACCCTAAACCCCAACCTCACCAAAACTCTAACCCTTACACTAACACTAACCCTAACACTAACCCTAACCCTCACACTGACCCAGACCCTAACCCTAACCTTAACCCTAACTCTAACCCTAACCCTAACCCTAACAGTAACCCTAACCCTAACCCAAACCCTATCCCTAACTCTCACACTGACCCTAACCCTAACTCTGGCCTATCTCTAACCCTAACCCTAACCCTAACCCTAACCCTAACCCTAACCCTAACCCTAAACCTAAACCTAACACTTCATTTCTGGCCTAACCCTAACCCTAACAATAACAATAAGCCTAACCCTAACCCTAACCCTAGCCCTCACCCTCACCCTCACCCTAAACCTAACCCTAACCCTAACCCTAACCCTAACACTAACACTAAACCTAAACCTTCAGTGATGGCCTAACCCTAACCCTAAACCTAACTCTAAAGCTAACCCTAACCCTAACCCTAACCCTAAACCTGACCCTGACCCTGACCCTAACCCTAACCCTAACGCTAAACCTATCCCTTAAACCTAGGCTAAATCTAACCCTAAACCTAACCCTAACCCCCACACTCAGTAAAACGCTAACCCTTACCCTAACCCTAACCCTAACCCTAACCCCAACTCTGACCCAGACCCTAACCCTAACCCTAACCCTAACCCC
Source organism: Rhombomys opimus (assembly GCA_010120015.1). Lineage (NCBI taxonomy): Eukaryota > Metazoa > Chordata > Mammalia > Rodentia > Muridae > Rhombomys > Rhombomys opimus. The sequence continues at coordinate 140,938 of REGO01000965.1, forward strand.
AACTCTGACCCAGACCCTAACCCTAACCCTAACCCTAACCCTAACCCTAACCCTAACTCTAACCCTAACCATAACCCACACCCTCAGCAAAAAGCTAACCCTAACCCTAACCCTATATCTGGCCTAACTCTAACCCTAACCCTAACAATAACCCTAACACTAACCCTAATAATAACCCTATCCATAACAATACACCTGCCTCTAACGCAAACCCTATCCCTAACCCTCATACTGACCCAGGCCCTAACCCTAAACGTAAACCTAACCCTAGCCCTCACACTCATTGTAACCCTAACCCTAACCCTAACACTAAAACTTCATTGTTGGCCTAACCTTAATACTGACACTAACCCTAACCCTAACACTAACCGTAATATTAACACTAACCCTAACCCTAACCCTAATCCTGACACTAACCCTAACCCTAACTCAAACCCTAACACTAACGCTAAACCTAACCCTAACTCTAACGCTAACCTGACCCTAAACCTAACCATAACACTAACGCTAACCCTCACTCTCACCCTAACCCTAACGCTAACTCTACTCCAAACCCTAACCCTAATCCTAAGCCTAACCGTAAAACTTCATTGTAGGCCTAACCTTAATGCTGAAACTAACCCTAACCATAACACTAACCGTAATATTGATTCAAACCCTAACCCTAACCCTAAGGCTAGCCCGAACCCTAACCCTAAATTTAGCCTTCACCCTAACCCTAATGCGAACCCTAACCCTAACCCTCACCCTACCCTCACCCTCACACTCATCCTAACCCTAACCCTAACTCTAAAGCTAACAATAACACTAACCCTAACCCTCATCCTAACCTTAGGCTAACCCTAACCCTAACCCAAACCATCACGCTGACACAGAACCTAACCCTAACCCTAACCGTAAACCTAACACTAGCCCTCACCCTCATCCTAACCCTAACCCTAACCCTAACAATAACCCTAACCCTAGCCCTAATTCTAACACTAATCCTCATAATAACCCTAACCCTAACCTTATCTCTTATCCTCACCCTCACCCTAAACCTAACCCTAACCCTAACACTCACCCTCACCCACACCCTCAACCTCACCCTCACCCTAACCCTAACCCTAACCCTAACAATAAACATAACCCTAACACTAATGCTAACCCTAGCAAACACTAACCCAAACCGTAACCCTAACCCTAACCCTAACCCTAACCCTAGTGTAATCCTAACCCTAACCCGGACCCTAACCCAAACACTGGCCTATCCCTAACCCTAACCCTAACCCTAACCCTTCATTTCTGGCCTAACCCTAACACTAACACTAACAATAAGCCTAACCGTAACCCTAACCGCAACCCTAGCCCTCACCCTCACCCTCACCCTCACCCTCACCCTAACCCTAACCCTAACCCTAACTCTAATACTAACACTAACCCTAACACTAATCCTGACTCTAAGCCTAAACATAAGCCTAAACCTAACCCTAACCCTAACCCTGACCATGACCCGGACCCTAACCCTAACTCTAACCCTCACACTCATCCTAACCCTAACGCTGACCCTCACCTTAACCCTAAAACTAATCCTTCATTGCTGGCCTAACCCTAACACTAAACCTCATCCTAACCCTAACCCTCAACATAAATGTAACCCTAACCCTAACAAAAAACTAACCCTAACCCTAACCCTAAACCTAAACCTAACCATAACCCTAACCTTAACCCTAACCCTCACGCTGACCCAGACTACAACGTTAAACATAACCATAACCCTAACACTAAACCTAACCACCATTCTCACCAAAATGCTAACCCTTACCCTAACTCTAACCCTACCCTATCCCTGGCCTAATCCTAACCCTAAACTTAACCCTAACCCTAACCCTAACCCTAACCCTAACAATAACCCTAACCAGATCCCTAACAATAACCCTAACCCTATCACTAAGCTTATCAATAACCCTAACCCTAAACCTAACCCTAAACCTAGCCCTCACACTCATCCTAACCCTAACCCCAAACCTTCATTGCTGGCCTGATTCTAATACTGACATTAACCCTAACCCTAACCCTAACCCTCATCCTAACCCTAAGGATAACCCTAACTCTAACACTACCACTAAGCGTAAAACCCATGCTGACCCAGATCCTAACTCTACCACTAACCCCTAACCCTAAACCTCACTCTCACCCTAACCCTAAACCTAACTCTAACCCTCACCCTAACCCTAAATCTAACCCTAACCATAAACCTAAACTTAACCCTAACCCTGACCCTGACCATGACCCTAACCCTAACCCTAATCCTAAACCTAACCCTCATCCTAACCCTAACCCTCAACCTAACCCTAACCGTAACCCTAACCCTCACATTGACCCAGACCCTAACCCTGACCCTAAACAAAACCCTAAACCTAAACCTAACCCCCACCCTCACCAAAACGCTAACCCTAACCCTAGCCCTACCTTATCTCTGGCCTAACCCTAACCTTAAACCTAACCCTTCCCTTAACCCTAACAATAACCCTAACCAGAACCCTAACAATAACCCTAACCCTATCAATAACCCTAACCCTAACCCTAACCCTAAAAATAAACCTAACTCTAACCCTATCCCTAACCCTCATGCTGACCCAGACCCTAAACCTAACACTAACCCTAACCCTAATCTTAAAGCTAACCCTAAACCTAACCCTAACCCTAACCCTCATCCTAACCCTAAGGCTAACCCTAACCCTAACCCTACCACTAAGCCTAAAACTCACACTGATCCAGATCCTAACCCTAACCCTAACCCCTAACCCTAACCCTAACCCTCACCCTCACCCTCACACTCATCCAAACACTAACCCTATCCCTAACCCTAAACCTAACCCTAACCCTAACCGTAACTCTAACCCTAACCCTAACACTAACTCTAACCCTCACCCTCTCCCTCATCCTAACCCTAACCCTAACCCTTCATTGCTGGCCTAACCCTAACCCTAACCCTAACCCTAACCCTAACCCTAATACTGACAATAACCCTAACCCTAACACTAACCGTAATATTGACACTAACCCTAACACTGAAACTAACCCTAACCCTAACTCTAACCCTAACCTAAACCAACCCTAACCCTAAACCTAAACTTAATCCTAACCCTAACCTTGACCATAGCCCTAGCCCTAGACCCTAACCCACCCCCTAACGCTAACCCTCCTAACCTTACCCGTAACCCTAAATTTACCCCTTGCCCTAACCTTAAAACCAGCCCTAGCCCTAACTCTAACATTAACCCTAAACCTAAACCTAACCCTAGCCCTAACCCTGACCCTACCTCTAGCCCTTGCATTAGCCCTAGACCTTACCCTTGCCCTAAACCTAGCCCTAACCCTAGCCCTAGTCCTAATCCTAACCCTAAACCTAACATTAGTCCTAAACCTAACCCTAACATAAACCTAGCTCTAACCCTAGCCTTATCCCTAGACCTAGTCCTAACACTAACCCAAAACTTAATGATAAACCTAACCTAACGCTAACCCTAGCCCTAGCTCTAACACTAACCCTAAACGTACACCTAGCCATATGCCTAGCACTTGCCCTAGCACTAACCCTAACACTAACCTTATTCCTAACTCTAACCTTAGCAATTACTCTAGCCCTAGCCCTAATCATAATTCTAACCCTAATCCTAACTCTAACTCTAAACCTAAATCTAAACCTAATCTAACACAATCCCTAGCCCTAGCCCTAGCCCTAGCCCTAGACCTAGCCCTAGCCCAAGCCCTAGCCCCAGCTGTAACCCTAAACCTAAACATAAACCTAGCCCTAGGCCTAGCCCTAACCCTTACCCTATTCTTAACACTAACACTGACTCTAGCTATATTCCTAGCCCTAGGCTAGCTTTAGCCATAGTCCTAGACCTACCCATAGCCCTAACCCAAGCACTAGGCTTAGCACTAGCCCTAAACCTAGCCCTAATCCTAAATCTAGCCCTAGCCCTATCCCTATCCCTAAACCTAGCCCTAGCCCTAGCCCTAATTCTAACCCTAAACCTAACCCTTGCCTTAACCCTAGTCCTAGCCCACCCTAACCCTAACCCTAGCCTTAGCCATAGGCCTTGCACTAGTCCTAGCACTAGCACTAGCACTAGCACTGAACTTAACCCTAGCCCTGACCCTAACCCTAGCCCTAGTCCTAGCCTTAGCCCTAACCCTACCCAAACCCTAGCCCTGGCCTTAACCCAAACCCTAGACCTAGCCAATATACTAGCCCTAGTCCTAGACCTAGGCCTAACCCTAACCCTAGCCCTAGCCCTAACCCCAACTCTAGCCCTAGAATTGCCATAATCCTAGCCCTAGCCATAGCCTAATCCAAACCCTAACCCTAACCCTAACCTAAACCTAGCCCTAGCACTAATCCTAACCCTAATCCTAGACCTAGCCATAGGCCTAACACTAGCCCTAGCACTAAGATTAACACTAGCTTTAGAACTAGCCCTGGACCTAACCTTAACCATAATCCTAGCCCTCGCCAGAGCCCTAGTGATAGCCCTTGTCCTAGGCCTAGCCCTAGCCCTAACCCTAGCGCTAGCCATAGGACTACCACTAGCCTTAGCACTGATCCTAACCCTAGCCTTAGCACTAGCCCTAGCCCTAGCAATAGTCCTAACCCTAGCCCTAACCCTAACCCTAAACAAAGTCCTAAACCTAACCCTAGCCCTAGCCTTAGCCGTAGTCCTGGGCCCTAGCCCTAACCCTAACTCTAGCCATTAACCTAGCCCTACACCTAACCCTGACCCTAACTCTAACCTTAGCCCTAGATATAACCCTAACCCTAAATGTAACCCTAACCATAACCCTAACACTAACACTAACAAACACTAACACTAACACTAGCCCTAACGATATAACGGCCCTAACCCTAATCCTAAACCTAAACCTAACCCAGCCCTAAACCTAGCCTGGGGCCTAGCCCTAGCCCTAACCCTACCACTAGCCCTAACTCTAACCTTAGCCCTAGCCCTAGCCCCAGCCCTTGCCCTAGCTTTAGTCCTAGCCCTAGCCTTAGTCCTAGCTCTAGCCCTAACCCTAACCCTAACCCTAACCCTAACCCTAACCCTAACCCTAACCCTAGCCGGACCCCTAGCCCTAGCTCTAGCCCTAACCCTAACCCTAACCCTAACCCTAGCCGGACCCCTAGCCCTAGCCATTGCCCTAGCCATAGCCCTAACCTTAACCCTTACCCTAGCACTAGGGATAGACCTAACACTAGCCCTAGCACTGAACCTAACCCCAGCCCTAGCCCTAACCCTAGGCTTAGCCTTAACCCTAACTCTAAACCTAACCCTAGCCCTAAACCTAGTCCTAAACCTAGCCCTGGCCCTCCTAATGGTAACCCTAACCTGGAACCCTAACCCTAGCCCTTGCCCTTGTCCTTGCCCTTGCCCTAGCCCTACCCCTACACCTAACACTAACCCTAGCCCTTACCTATAACTAATCCTAACTGTAACCCTAAACCTAAGCCTAGCCCTAGCCCTAGCTTTAGCCCTAGTCATAGCCCTAACCCTAACCCTAGCCCTAGCCCTAGCCCTAACTGTAACTATAGGCCTAGCCTTAGCTGGAGCCCTAGCCCTAGCTTTAGTCCTAGCCATAGCCCTAGCCATAAACCTAGCCATAGCCATGGCCATAGCCATAGCCATAGCCATAGCCATAGCCATAGCCCTAACCCTAGCCCTAGGCCTAGGCCTAGCCCTAGCCCTAACCCTAACCAAACCCTAGCCCTAGCCCTAATCCTAGTCCTAACCCTTACCCTAGCAATAGCCCTAAACCTAACCCTAACTCTAATCCTAGCCCTAGCCCTAGCCCGCTAACCCTAAATCTAACCTAACACTAGCCCTAGCTCTAACCCTAGCCCTAGCCCTAACCCTAACTCGACCCCAACCCTAACACTAACCCTAAACCTAACCATAATCTGAAACCAACCCTAAACCTAACACAACCCAAAACATAACAGCCCTAATTAACTCTAATCGTAACATTAACAGTAACCCTAACAGAACCTTAACCCTAACCCTTATCTTAACACTAACCCTAACCCTAACCTAATCACAAAAAAACCCTAACTCAACTGTGACCCTAACCCTAACACAACCTTATCACTAACCTTAACCCTAAACCTATCCGTAACACCGCTCTAACCCTAACCCTAACACATAGAAGTGTTTTTCAAGTAAGTTGAAAAGAAAACTGAAAAGGGATATCGAGCAAAGTAAAGAAGAGCACAGAAATGAATTTTCCAAAGCAAGTAAAGAATCATAAAACACAGCATTATGAACACATACATCTCGCCTGCTTAACTAGGTTGAGAGGAAAACAGAAGTAATAGCTCACGCAGTAGGGAAAAGCACATACAAACATTTCCAACATAAGAACAGAAACACAAAGCACAGTGTTGTGATGTAAGTACATGAAACACGTAATAATGCTACTGAATTAAGTTGATAAGAAAATAGAAAATATATCTAGCACAGCAGAGAACAGCACATGAACTTGTTTCCAAGGTAAGAACAGAAAGGCAAAGCATGGCGTTGTGAAGTACTTGAAAACATGTAACAATGTTAATGAATTAGGTTGAGAAGAAAACAGAAAACTGATATATCTAGCATGGTAGTGAAGAGCACATGAACGTGTTTCCAAGGTAAGAATAGAAACTGAAAGCACAACATTGTGAAATAAGTCCATGAAAATATGTAACTGCGTTACCGAACTAAGTGGAGAAGAAAACAGCAAAGTGATATACCTAGCATAGGAGAGATAAGTACATGAACACGTCCGAGGTTAGAACAAAAAGAGAAAACAGAGCATTGTGAGGGAATTACATGTAAACACGTAACAATATTGCTGAATTAAGTTGAAAAGGAAGGAGAAAACTTATATGTCTCACCTGCTTAAGTAGGTTGAGATGAAAACAGTAAAGTCATATCACACAAAGTAGAGAAGAGTACATACTCTGGTTTCCAATGTAAAAAAAGAAAAGGAAAACAGCGTTGCGAACTAAAACACATACATCTGGCTGCTTACCGAGGTTGACAGGAAAATAGAAAAGTGATATCTCGCACAGTAGAGAAGAGAACATTAAACCGTTTCCAAGGAAAGAATAGAAGAGCACAGAAACCCCTTTCCAACGTAAGAACAGAAACGCATAGCACAGCATTGTGAACTGAAACACATACATCTTACCTTCCTAACTACATTGCGTTGTAAACAGCAAAGTGATATCTCACGGAGTAAAGAATTTCATGTAAACCTGTTTCTAACAAAAGAACACAAAAGCACATAAGCCTGTTTCAAATGAAAGAACAGAATACACAGAAACCCATTTCCAAAGTAAGAACAGAAACACAAACACAGCATTGTATACTAAAACACAAATGTTTCCCCTGATTTACTAGGTTGGGAGGAAAACAGAAAGTTGATATCTTGTGCAGTAGAGAAGAGCACATGAACACATTTCAAATGTAAAAACAGAAACACGTATCACATCATTGTGAACTAAAACACATACGTCTCGCCTGACTAACTATGTTGCATTGTAAACAGCAAATTGATAACTCACGTAGTACAGAATAGTACATGGACCCATTTCCAACATAAGAAAGGAAATGCGTATGACAGCATTATGAACTAAAACACATACATCTCGACTCCTTAACTACGTTGCGTAGAGTGTGAGATATCACTTTTCTGTTTTTTTTCTAAACTTTAGTTAATCAGGCGACATGTATGTGGTTCAGTTTACAACGCTGTGCATTGTGTTTTTGTTCTTTCATTAGAAACGGGTTTCCTTGTTCTACACCATCAGTTATTAGGTTCATGTTTTCCTATCATCGTAGTTATTCAGGCGACAAGTATGTGTTTCAGTTTACAACGCTGTGCTTTATGATCATCTTCTTTTGTTGGAAACGGGTGTCTGTGCTCTACGACATCAGATATTAGTTTTCTGTTTTCTGATCAAGGTAGTTAATCAGGAGACACATACGTGTTTCAGTTTACAACGCTGTGCTCTACGATCCTCTTCTTTCGTTGGAAATGGTTTTCTGTGCTTTACTCCATCAGATATTAGTTTTCTGTTTTCCTCTCAACGTAGTTAATCAGGGATACGTATGTGTTTTCGTTTACAACACTGTGCTTTACGGTTCTCTTCTTTCGTTGGAAATGGGTTTCTGTGCTTTACGGCATGAAATACCAGTTTTCTGTTTTCCTCTCAACCTAATTATTCAGGCGACACGTATGTGTCTTAGTTTACAACCCTATGCTTTGCTTTTCTGTTCTTTCGTTGAATACAGGTTTCTGTACTGTACAGTGTGAGATATCACTTTTCTGTTTTCTTATAAAGTTAGTTAATTAGGCGACACGTATGTGTTTCAGTTTACAACACTGTGCATTGCGTTTCTGTTCTATTGTTGGAAACGGGTTTCCTTGTTCTACACCATCACATATTAGTTTTCTGTTTTCCTCTCAACGTAGTTATTCAGGTGACAGGTATGTGTTTCAATTTACAACACTGTGCTTTATGATCGTCTTCTTTTGTTGGAAACGGGTTTCTGTGCTCTACGACATCAGATATTAGTTTTCTGTTTTCCGATCAAGGTAGTTAATCAGGTGACACGTATGTGGTTCAGTTTACAACGCTGTGCATTGAGTTTCTGTTCTTTCGTTGGAAACGGGTTTCCTTCTTCTACACCATCAGATATTAGTTTTCTGTTTTTCTCTCAATGCAGTTAATCAGGCACACATATGTGTTTTAGTTTATAACACTGTGCTTTACGGTTCTCTTGTTTCGTTGGAAATGGGTTCCTGTCCTTTACGGCATGAGATACCAGTTTTCTGTCTTCCTCTCAACCTAATTAATCAGACGACACGTATGTGTCTTAGTTTACAACACTATGCTTTGCTTTTCTGTTCTTTCGTTGAATACAGGTTTCTGTTCTGTTTACTTCTAAAGTTAGTTAATTAGGCGACATGTATGTGTTTCCGGTTTACAACGCTGTTCATTGCCTTTCTGTTCTTTTGCTGGAAATGATTTTCCTTGTTCTACACCATCAGATATTATTTTTCTGTTTTCCTATCAATGCAGTTAATCATGGACACATATGTGTTTTAGTTTAAAACACTGTGCTTTACGGTTCTCTTGTTTTGGGGGGAAACTGGTTTCTGTGCTCTACTTCCTCAGATATTAGTTTTCTGTTTTCCTGTCAACGTAGTTAATCAGGCAACACGTATTTGTTTTAATTTACACTATACAGCACAGAAACACGTTTGCAACAATAGAACAGAAACACAAAGCACAACGTTGTAAACAGAATTACATATGTGTCGCCCAATAAATTAGGATTACAGGAAAACAGAAAAAGGATATCTCGAACTGTAGAGCACAGAAACAAGTTTCCAACAAAAGAACATAAACGCAAAGCACAACGTTGTAAACTAAATCACATGTGTGTCGCCCGCTGAATTAGGTATACAGGAAAACTGAAAAATGATATCTCGCACTGTAGAGCATAGAAACAACATTTCAACGAAAAAACCTAAAGGCAAAGCACAATGTTGTAAACTAAATCACATGTGTGTTGCCCACTCAATTAGGAATAGAGTAAAACTGAAAAGTGATATCTCGCACTGTACAGCACAGAAACAATATTCAAACAAAAGAACAGAAACATAAAGCACAGCATTGTAAACTAATTCACATATATGTCGCCTGCTTAATTAGAATAACAGGAAAACTGAAAAGAGATATCTCGCACAGTACAGCACAGAAACAATATATCAATGAAAGAACAGAAAGGCAAAGCACAGTGTTGTAAACTAAAAGACATACATGTCACCCGTACAATTAGATTTACAGGAAAACTGAAAAGTAATATCTTGCACTGTAGAGCACAGAAACAAGTTTCCACAAAAGAACAAAACGGAAAGCACTGCGTTGTAAACTAAATCACATAGGTATCGCCTGCTCAATTAGGTTTACAGGAAAATTGAAAAGTGATATCTCACACAGTAAACCATAGAAACAAGATATCAGTGAAAGGACAGAAAGTCAAAGCACAGTGTTGTAAACTAAAACACATAAGTGTCGCGCGCACAATTAGATTTATAGGAAACCTGAAAAGTAATATCTCGCACTGTACAGCTCAGAAACAAGTTTCCAACAAAAGAACAGAAACGCAAAAACAAGGTTGTAAACTAAATCACATGTGTGTCGCCAGCTCAATTAGGAATACAGGAAAACTGAAAAGTGATATATCGCACTCTACAGCACAGAAACAAGTTTCCAACAAAAGAACATAAAGGCATAGCACAACATTGTAAAGTAAATAACATGTGTGTCGCCCGCTCAATTAGGTAAACAGGAAAACTGAAGTGATATCTTGCAGTGTACAGCAAAGAAACAAGATTTCAACGAAAGAAGAGAAAGGCAAAGCACACTGTTGTAAACTAAAACACATACGTGTCGCCTGCAGATTTAGATTTACAGGAAAACTGAAAAGTGATATCTCGCCCTGTAGAGCACAGAAACAAGTTTCCAATAAAATAAACAGAAACGCAAAGCACAACTTTTAAACTAAATCACATGCGTGTCGCCCGCTCAATTAGGAATACAGGAAAACTGAAAAGTGATATCTCCCACTCTACAGCACAGAAACCAGTTTCCAACAAAAGAACAGAAAGGCAAAGCACAACGTTGTAAACTAAAACAACTACTTGTTGCCCACACATTTAGATTTACAGGAAAACTGAAAAGTGATATCTCACACAGTAGAGGACAGGAACAAGTTTCCAACAAAAGAACAGAAATGCAAAGCACCACGTTGTAAACTAAATCACATGTGTGTCGCCCGCTCAATTAGGAATGCAGTAAAACTGAAAAGTGATATCTCGCACTATACAGCACAGAAACAAGTTTCCAACAAAAGAAGAGAAAAACAAAGCACTGTGTTGTAAACTATATCACATATGTGTCACCTGCTCAATTAGGTTTACAGGAAAACTGAAAAGTGATATCTCGCACTGTACAGCACAGAAACAATTTTCCAACAAAAGAACAGAAAGATAAAGCACAGCATTGTAAACTAATTCACATACATGTCGCCCGCTCAATTAGGATAACAGGAAAACTGAAAAGTGATATCTCTCACAGTACAGCACAGAAACAAGATATCAACGAAAGAACCTAAAGGCAAAGCATAACGTTAAAAACTAAAACACGTATGTGTCGCGTGCACAATTACATTTAAAGGAAAACTGAAAAGTGATATCTCGAATTGTAGAGCACAGAAACAAGTTTCCAACAAAAGAACAGAAGGGAAAGCACTGCATTGTAAACTAAATCACATACATGTCGCCCACTCAATTAGGTTTACAGGAAAACTGAAAAGTGATATCTCACACAGTACAGCACAGAAACAATTTTCCAACAGAAGAACAGAAACATAAAGCACAGCATTGTAAACTAATTCACATACATGTCGTCCGCTCAATTAGGATTACAGGAAAACTGAAAAGTGACATCTCGTATGTACAGCACAGAAACAAGTTTCCAAGGAAAGAACAGAAGCGCAAAAACAAGGTTGTAAACTAAATCACATGTGTGTCGCCAGCTCAATTAGGAATACAGGAAAACTCAAAAGTGATATCTCCCACTCTACAGCACAGAAACAAGTTTCCAACAAAAGAACAGAAACACAAAGCACTGCATTGTAAACTAAATCACATATGTATGGCCCGATCAATTAGGTTTACAGTAAAACTGAAAAATGATATCTCACACTGTATATACAGCACAGAAACAAGTTTTCAACAAAAAAAACAGAAAAACAAAGCACTAAGTTGTAAACTACATCACATATGTGTCGCCTGATCAATTAGGTTTACAGGAAAACTGAAAAGTGATATCTCGCACTGTACAGCACAGAAACATGATTTCAACGAAAGAACAGAAAGTCAAAGCAGAGTGTTATAAACCAAAACACACACATGTCACCCGGACATTTAGGTTTACAGGAAAACTGAAAAGTGATATCTCGCACTGTAGAGCACAGAAACAAGTTTCCAACAAAAGAACAGAACGGGAAGCACTGCGTTGTAAACTAAATCACATAGGCATCGCCCACTCAGTTAGGTTTACAGGAAAACTGAAAAGTGGTATCTCGCACAGTACAGCACAGAAAAAATTTTCCAACAGAAGAACAGAAACATAAAGCACAGCATTGTAAACTAATTCACATACTTGTCGCCTGTTCAATTAGGATAATTTGAAAACTGAAAAGTGATATCTCGCACAGTACAGCACAGAAAAAAGTTTCCAACGAACGAACAGAAACGCAAAGCACAGCATTGAAAACTAATTCACATATGTGTCTCCTGTTCAATTAGGATAACAGAAAAACTGAAAAGTGATATTTCGCACTATACAGTACAGAAACAAGTTTCCAACAAAAGAACAGAAACACAAAGCACAAAGTTGTAAACAGAATCACATATGTGTTGCCCAAGCAATTAGGTTTACAGGAAAACTGAAAAGTGATATCTCGCACTATAGAGCACATAAACAAGTTTTCAACCTAAGAACACAAACCCAATGCATAGCGTAGTATACTCAATCACATATATATCGCCTGCTCAATTAGGTTTACAGTAAAACTGAAAAGTGATATCTCGCAATGTACAGTTAATCAGGCACACGTATGTGTTTTAGTTTACAACACTGTGCTTTATGGTTCTCTTGATTCGTTGGAAATGGGTTTCTGTGCTTTATGGCATGAGATACCAGTTTTCTGTTTTCCTCCCAACCTAATTAATCAGGCAACATTTATGTGTCTTAGTTTACAACGCTATGCTTTGCTTTTTTGTTCTTTTGTTGTATACAGGTTTCTGTGCTGTACAGTTTGAGATACCACTTTTCTGTTTTCTCCTAAAGTTAGTTAATTAGGCAACACGTATGTGTTTCAGTTTACAATGGTATACTTTGTGTTTCTGTTCTTTCCTTGAAAACAGGTTTCCTTGTTCTACACCATCAGGTATTAGTTTTCTGTTTTCCTATCAACCTAGTTAATCAGGTGACACGTAGGTGTTTCAGTTTACAATGCTGTGCTTTAAGATCCTCTTCTTTCGTTGGAAACGTGTTTCTGTGCTCTACTCCATCAGATATTAGTTTTCTGTTTTCCTCTCAACATAGTTAATCAGGCGACACGTATGTGTTTTAGTTTACAAGGCTATGCTTTGCTTTTCTGTTCTTTCGTTGAATCCAGGTTTCTGTGCTTGACAGTGTGAGATATCAATTTTCGGTTTTCTTCTAACCTTTAGTTAATCAGGCGACACATATGTGTTTTAGTTTACAACACTATGCTTTACGGTTCTCTTTTTTCCTTGAAAACGGGTTTCTGTGCTTTACGGCATGAGGTATCAGTTTTCTGTTTTCCTCTCAACCTAATTAATTAGGCAACACGTATGTGTCTTAGTTTACAACAGTACACTTTGTGTTTCTGTTCTTTCGCTTAATACGGGTTTCTGTGCTCTAGAGTGTGCAATATCACTTTTTTGTTTTCTTCTAAACCTAGTTAATCAGGCAACATGTATATGTTTCAGGTAACAACGTTGTGCATTGCCTTTCTGTTCTTTCTGTTCTGTTCTTTCCTTGGTTTCCTTGTTCTACACCATCATATATCACTTTTCTGTCTTCCCATCAACCTCGTTAAGCAGGCAGACTTATGTGTTCTAGTTCACAACGCTGTCCTTTCCTTTTCCTTCTTTACATTGGAAACCCAATTATGTGCTCTTCTCTACTGCATGTGATATCACTTTACTGTTTTCATCTCAACCTACTTAAGGAGGGTAGACATACGCGTTTTCTCTTTCCTTGTCAACTTAATTCAGCAATATTGTTACGTGTTTACATGTAATTTCTTCACAACGTTCTGTTTTCTGTTTCTGTTCTAACCTCGGACATGTTCATGTACTTATCTCTCCTATGCTAGGTATATCACTTTGCTGTTTTCTTCTCTACTTAGTTCAGTAACACTGTTACATGTTTTCATGGACTTATTTCACAATGCTGTGCTTTCAGTTTCTGTTCTTACCTTGGAAACACGTTCATGTGCTCTTCACTACCATGTTAGATATATCAGTTTTCTGTTTTCTTCTCAACTTAATTCATTAACATTGTTACATGTTTTCAAGTACTTCACAATGCCTTGCTTTGCCTTTCTGTTCTTACCTTGGAAACAAGTTCATGTGCTGTTCTCTGCTGTGCTAGATATATTTTCTATTTTCTTATCAACCTAATTCAGTAACATTATTCCGTGTTTTCATGTACTTACATCACAACACTGTGCTTTCTGTTTCTGTTCTTATGTTGGAAATGTGTGTATGTGCTCTTCTCTACTGTGTGAGATATCACTTGTGTTTTCCTCTCAAACTAGTTAAGCAGGAAAGATGTATGTGTTCAGAATGCTGTGTTTCACGATTCCTTACTTCCTTTGGAAATGGGTTTATGTGCTCTTCTCTACTGTGCAAGATATCACTTTTCTGTTTTCCTCTCACCCTAGTCAAGCAGGGGCAACATATGTGATTTAGTACACAGTGCTATGCTTTGCGTTTCTGTTCTTACCTTGGAAACGGGTTTCTGTGCTCCTCTTTTCTTTCGTTAGAAACAGGTTCATTTGCTCTTGTGTTCTTTCATTGGAAACGATTTTATGTGCTATTCTATACTACATGCGATATAACTTTGCTGTTTACAAGCAACCTAGTTAAGCAAGCAAGAGGTATGTGTTTTAGTTCACAATGCTGTGATACGTGTTTCTGTTCTCACATTTGAAATGGCTTTATGTGCTCTTCTGTTCTTACATTGGAAAAGGGTTCATGTGCTCTTCTCTACTACATGAGATATCACTTTTCTGTTTTCCTCTCAACCTAGTTAAGCAGGCAGACGTATGTGTTTTAGTATACAATGCTGTGTTTGCGTTTCTGTTCTTTCGTTGGAAACAGGTTTCTGTGCTATTCTGTTCTTTCATGGGAAACGGGCTTCTGTGCTCTTGTGTTCTTTAATTAAAAACGGGTTTATGTGCTATTCTCTACTATGTGAGATATCACTTTGATGTTTACAAGCAACATAGTTAAGGAGTCGAGACGGATGTGTTTTAGTTCATAATGCTGTCATAGGCGTTTCTTTTCTTAAGTTGGAAACGGGTCCATGTGCTATTCTGTACTACGCGAGTTATCAATTTACAATGAAATGTAGTTAGTCAGGCGAGACCTAGGTGTTTTCGTTCACAATGTTGTGATACGTGTTTCTGTTTTTACATTTGAAACTGGTTTATGTGCTCTTCTGCTCTTACATGGTAAACGGGTTCATGTGCTCTTCTCTACTTCACAAGATATCAACTTTCTGTTTTCCTCTCAACCTCCTTAAGCAGGCAGACGTATGTGTCTTAGGATACAATGCTGCGTTTGTGTTTCTGTTCTTATGTTGGAAACGGGTTTCTGTGCTATTCTGTTCTTTCGTGGGAAACAGGCTTATGTGCTTTGTGTTCTTTCGTTAGAAACGGGTTTACATGCTATTCTTTACTCTGTGAGATATCACTTTGCTGTTTACAACGCAATGTAGTTAGGCAGGTAAGACATATGTGTTTCAGTTCACAATGCTGTGCTATGCGTTTCTGTTCTTACATTGGAAAGGGGTTTCTGTGCTCTTCTGTTCTTTCCTTGGAAATGGTTTCATGTTCTCTTCTCTACTGCGCAAGATATCACTTTTCTGTTTTCCCATCAACCTCGTTAAGCAGACAGACTTATGTGTTTTAGTTCACAACACTGTCCTTTCCGTTTCTTTCTTTGCATTGGGTTAGGGTTAGGTTTAGGGTTACAGTTAGGGTTAGTTCTAGGGTTAGTGTTAGGGCTATGGTTAGGGCAGGTTAGCATTAGGGCTAGGGCTAGGGCCATGGGTAGGGTTAGAGGTAGGGCTAGGGCTATGGTAGGGTTAGGGCTAGGGCTAGGGCTAGGGTTAAGGTTAGGGCTAGGGGTAGGACTAAAGCTACGGCTAGGGCTCCAGCTAGGGTTAGGCCTAGGGTTACAGTTAGGGCTTGGTCTAGGCCTAGGGTTAGGGCCAGGGCTAGGGATAGGGTATCGTTAGGGTTCCAGCTAGGGCTAGGATTAGGGTTAGGTTTAGGGTTACATTTAGGGTTTGTTATAGGGTTAGTGTTAGGGCTAGGGTTA
>REGO01000965.1:181218-212361 GCA_010120015.1 Rhombomys opimus
GTTAGAGTTAGGGTTAAGGTCAGGGTTAGGGTGAGTGTTTTGGTGAGGGTTAGTGTTTGGGTTAGGGTGAGGGTGAGGGTTAGGTTTAGGATGAGGGAGAAGGTGAGGTTTAGTGTTAGAGTTACGGTTAGGATTAGGGTTAGGGTTAGGATGAGGGTGAGGGTGAGGTTGAGGTTGAGGGTGAGGGTGAGGGTGAGGGTTAGTGTTAGGGTTAGGGATAGGGTTAGGATTATTATTAGGGTTAGGGTTATTGTTAGGGTTAGGGTTAGAGTTATTGTTAGGGTTAAGTTTAGGGTTAAGGTTAGGCTTAGGTTAGGCCAGGGATAGGGTTGGGGTTAGGGTTAGGATGACGGAGAGGTTTAGATTTAGGGTTAAGGTTAGTGTTAGGATTAGGGTTAACGTTTTTCTTAAGGTTAGACTTAGGTTTAGGGTTAGGGTTAGGGTGACGGTTAGTCCAGCAATGAAGAGTTAGGGTTGGGGTTAGTTTTAGGGTCAGGGTTAGGCCAGCAATGAAGATTTAGGGTTAGGGTTAGGGTTATTGTTAGGGTTAGGGTTATTTTTACGGTTAGGGTTGGGGTTACTTTTAGGGTCAGGGTTAGGTTTAGGGGTAAGGTTAGAGTTAGGGGTAGGGTTAGAGTTAGGGTTAGGGTTAGGGTTAAGGATAGGGTTAGGGTTAGGATTAGGTTTAGGGGTAGGCCAACAATAAAGGGTTAGGTTTTGGGTTAGGGTTATGGTCAGGGTTAGGTCAGCAATGAAGTTTTAGGTTTACTGTTAGGGTTAGCATTAGTGGTTAGTGTTAGGGTTATTGTTAGTGTTATTTGTAGGGTTAGGCTTAAGGTTAGGGTTACGGTTAGAATTAGAGTAAGGGTTCGGATTAGTTTTAGGATTAGGGTTAGGGTTAGGCCAGTGATAGGTTTAGGGTTAGGGTTAGGGTTAGCGTTTTGGTGAGGGTGGGGGTTAGGGTGAGGGTTACGGTTAGGTTTAGGTTTAGTGTTATGGTTAGAGTTATGTTTAGGTTTACTGTCAGGGTTAGGGTTAGGGTTAGTGTCAGTGTTAGGTTTAGGTTTAGGGTTTGGATTAAGGTTAAGGTTAGGGTTAGGGTTAGGGTTAGGGTTATGGTTAGGAATAGGTTCAGGGTTAGGGTTATTGTTAGTGTTAGGGTTAGGATTAGGGTTAAGGTTAGGGTTAGTGTTAAGTTTATTGTTAGGGTTAGGATTAGGAGTAATTTTAGGGTTAGGGTTAGGGTTAGGGTTACAGTCAGGGTTAGGCCAGCAATGAAGGTTTAGGTTTACTGTTAGGTTTAGCATTAGTGGTTAGTGTTAGGGTTAGGGTAAGGGTTAGGCTTTGGGTTAGGGCTAGCAACTGCATCAGCGTGAGGGTGAGGGTGAGGGTTAGGGTTAGGATTAGGTTTAGGGTTAGTGTTATTGTTAGGGTTAGGTTTAGGGTTAGCCTTTTGGAGAGTGTGGGGTTAGGGTTACTCTTAGTGTTAGGCCAGCAATGAAGGGTTAGGGTTAGGGTTACAGTGAGGATTAGAGTTAGGGTTAGGGTTAGGGGATAGGGTTAGGGTTAGTGTTAAGCTGAGAGTTATTGTTAAAGTTAGTGTTAGTGTGAGTGTTAGGGTTATGGTAACGGTTAGAGTTAGGGTTATGGTCAGCGTGAAGGTTAGATTTAGGGTTAGGTTTAGTTTTAGGGTTAGGGTTAGGGTTAGGGTGAGGGTGAGGGAAAGTGTTAGGGTTAGAATTAGGGTTAGAGTTAGGGTTAGGGTTAGGGTTAGGGTTAGGGTTAGGGTTAGGGTTAGGGTTAGAATTATTGTTAGGGTTAGGTTTAGGGTTAAGGTTAGAGCTAGGTTAGGCCAGGGATAGGGTTAGGGTTGGGGTTATAGTTATGGTTAGTGTCAGGGTTAGGCTTAGGGTTAGGGTTAGGATGAGGGAGAGGTTTAGATTTAGGGTTAGGGTTAGTGTTAGTGTTAGGGTTAAGTTTAGCGTTTTCCTTACCGTTAGGGTTAGGGTTAGGGTTAGGGTGAGGGTTAGGTGAGCATAGAATAGATAGGGTTAGGGTTAGTTTTAGGGTCAGGGTTAGGCCAGAAATGAAAGTTTAGGGTTAGGGTTAGGTTTATTGGTAGGGTTAGGTTTAGGGTTAGGGGGAGGGGGAGGGTTAGGGTTAGGGTTAGCTTAAGGGTTATGGTTTAATGTTAGGGTTAGGGTTAGTGTCAGGGTTAGGGTTAGGTTTAGGGTTAGTGTCAATATTATGGTTAGTGTTAGGGTTAGGGTTAGCGTCAGTTTTAGGGTTAGGTTTAGGGTTAGGGTTAGGATGAGTGTTAGTTTTAGGGTGAGGGTTAGGGTTAGTGTTAGGGTTAGGGGTAGGGTTAGGGTTAGGTTTACAATTAGGTTTACAGTTAGGTTTAGGTTTAGGGTTAGGGTTAGGATGAGGGTTAGGGTTAGGTATAAAGTTAGGTTTAGGATTAGGCCAGGGTTAAGGGTTTGGGTTAGGGTTAGGATCAAGATCAGGGTTAGGTTTAGGTTTAGGGTTAGGGTTAGGGTCAAGATCAGGGTTAGGTTTAGGTTTAGGGTTAGGGTTAGGGTAGAATTAGGGTTAGGGTTAGTGTCAGGGTTAGGGTTAGGTTTAGGGTTAGTCAATATTACGGTTAGTGTTAGGGTTAGGGTTAGTGTCAGAATTAGGATTAGGGTTAGGGTTAGGGTGAGGGCTAGGGTTAGGGTTAGGCTTAGAGTTAGGCTAGCAATGTAGGGTTAAGTTTAGGTTAAGTTTAGGGTCAGGGTTAGGCCTTGCAATGTATGTTTAGTGTTAGGGTTAGGGTTAGGATGAGGGAGAGGGTGACGGTTTGTGTTAGTGTTAGTGTTAGGAATATGGTTAGGGTTAGGATGAGTGTGAGGCTGAGGGTGAGGTTGAGGGTTAGGGATAGGATTAGGGTTAGGGATAGGCCAGATTTAGGGTTAGGGTCCGGGTTAGGGTTAAGATCACGCTAGGATAAGGGTTAGGGTTAGGGTTACGCTAGAGTTAGCGTTAGTGTTAAGGTTAGTCCAGGGTTAGGGTTAGGGTTAGGCTATTAGTGACTGTGGGGTTAGGTTTAAGGTTAGGGTTAGGGTTAGGCCAGGGTTAAGGTTTAAGATTAGGGTTAGGGTAGAGTTAGTGTTAGGGTTAGTGTCAGGGTGAGGGTTAGGTTTAGGATATTGTCAATATTACGATTAGTGTTAGCGTTAGTGTTAATGTCAGTATTAGGGTTAGAGTTTGGGACAGGTTTAAGGTTAGGGTTAGACTGAGGCCTAGGGTTAGGGTTAGGGTTAGGGTTAGGGTTAGGGTTAGGGTTAGGGTTAGGCCATCAAAGAAGGGTTAGTGTTAGGTTAAGTTTAGGGTCAGGTTTAGGCCAATGTAGGTTTAGGGTTAGGGTTAGGGGAAGGATGAGAGAGAGCTTGAGGGTTCGTGTTAGTGTTATGGTTAGAATTAAGGTTAGGGTTAGGATGAATGTGAGGCTGAGGTTGAGGGTGTGGTTTAGGGTTAGGGTTAGGTTTAGGCCAGGGTTAGGGATAAGGTTAGGGTTAGGATGAGGTAGAGGGTGAGGGTTCGTATTTGTTTAGGGTTATGATTAGGGTTAGGCTTAGCATGAGGGTGAGGGTGAGGGTGAGGGTGAGGGTGAGGGTGAGGTTAAGTGTTAGGGTTAGGGTTAGGGATAGGTTTAGGGTAAGTGTTAGGTTTAGGGTTAGGGTTAGGTTTAGGGTTAGGGTTAGGGTTAGGGTTAGGGTTAGTGTTTTGTTGAGCTTGGGAGTTAGGGTTAGGGTTAGGGTTAGGGTAGAGTTAGGGTTACAGTTAGTGTCAGTATTAGGGTTAGGGTTAGGGTTAAGGTTAGGGTTAGGCTTAGTTTTAGGCCAGCAATGAAGGGTTAGGGTTAGGGTTAGGTTAAGTTTAGGGTCAGGGTTAGGCACTAATGTAGGTTTAGGGTTAGGGTTAGGGTTAGGGTTAGGGTTAGGGTTAGGTTTAGGGTTAGGATGAGGGAGAGGGTGAGGGTTAGTGTTAGTGTTAGGTTTATGGTTATGATTAGGTTTAGATTTAGGATGAGTGTTTGGTTGAGGGTGTGGGTGAGGGTTAGGGTTAGGGTTAAGGTTAGGGATAGGCCAGAGTTACGTTTGGAGTCCAGGTTAGGTTTAGGATTATGCTAGTTTTAGGGTTATTGTTAGGGTTAGGTTTTGGGTTACCCTAGGGTTAGTGTTAGGGTTAGGTTTAATCCAGGGTTAGGATTAGGCTTAGAGTTAGGGTTAGGGTTAGGGTTAGGGTTAGGGTTAGGGTTAGGGTTAGGGTTAGGGTTAGAGTTATGCTAGGGTTAGCGTTAGGGTTAGGGTTAGGCCAGGCTTTGGGTTATGGTAAAATGAGGGTGAGAGTTATGTTTAGGGTTAGGGTTAGGTTTAGAGTTTTCGTGAGGGTGTTGGGTTAGGTTTAGCCTTAGGATTAGGGTTAAGTTTGGAGTTAGTTTTAGGGTTAGGATGAGGTTTAGGCTTAGGGTTAGGGTTAGGGTTTTGATGAGGGTTAGGGTTAGGGTTAGTGTTTTGGTGTGGGTTAGAGTTAGGTTTAGGGTGAGGGTGAGGGTGTGTGTGAGGGATAGGGTTAGGTTAAGGTTTACGATGAGGGTTAGGGTTAGGTTTTAGGGTTAGGGTTATTGTTAGGGTTAGGGATAGGGTTAGGGTTAGGTTTAGGGTGAGGGTGAGGTTTAGGGTTAGGATTAAGGTTAGGGTTAGGGTTAGGGTGAGGGTTAGGGTTAAGGTTAGTGTCAGTATTAGGGTTAGGCCAGCAATGAAGGGTTAGGGATAGGGTTTGGGTTAGGATGAGGTTGAGGGCTAGGTTTAGGCTTTCGGCTATGGTTAGTGTTAATGTTAGGTTCTGGGTTCACGTGAGGGTTAGGAATAGGGTTAAGGGTAGGGTTAGGTTTATTGTTAGGTTTAGGGTTAGGGTTAGGTTTAGGGTTAAGTTGAGGATGAGGGGTAGGCTTACGGTTACTGTTAGGGTTAGGGTTAGGTTTAGGGTTAGGGTTAAGTTCTGGGTAAGCATGAGGGTCAGGGATAGGTTTAGGGTTAGATTTATTGTAGGGTTAGGGTTAGGGTTACTGTTAAGTTTAGGGATAGGGTTAGGGTTATTGTTAGGGTTAGTTTTAGGGTTATTTTTAGGGTTAGGTTTAGGGTCACGGTTAAGGATAGGGTTATGGTTAGGCAGGGATAGCATTAGGATTAGGGTTAGCGTTTTGGTTGATGTTGGGGGTTAGGGTTAGGTTTACAGTTAGGGTTATGAGTAGGGTTAGGGTTTGGGTCATCGTGAGTATTAGGGTTAGGTGTAGGGTTAGGGTATTGGTGAGGGTTAGGGTGAGGGTGAGGTTTAGGGTTAGGGTTAGTTTAAGGGTTAGGTGTTAGGGTTAGGGTAAGGGTTAGGGTGACAGGGAGGGTGAGAAATAGGTTTAGGGTTAGTGTTAGGGTTAGGGTTATGATTAAGGTTAGTGCTAGAATTAGTGTTAGGGTTATTGTTAGTTTTAGGTTTAGGGTTCTGTTTAGGGTTAGGATGAGGGTGAGGGTTCAGGTAGGGTTACAGTTTGGGTTAGGTTCTGGGTGAGCATGAGGGTTAGGGTTAGCCTTAGGGTTAGGATGAGGGTTAGGGTTAGGATTAAGGTTAGGGGTAGGGTTAGGGTTACGGTTAGGGTCTGTGTGAGCGTTAGGGATATGGTTTGATTTACTGTTAGGGTTAGGTTTAAGGTTAGGATGAGTGTGAGGGTGAGGGTGAGGTTTAGGGTTATTTTAGGGTTACGTTTAGGGTAAGGGTTAGGCCAGGGATAGGGTTAGGTTTAGCTTTCTGGGTCAGCGTGAGGGTTAGGAATAGGGTTATGTTTAGGTTTAGGTTTATTGTTAGGTTTAGTGTTAGGGTTAGGGTTATTGTTAGGGTTAGGGATAGGGATAGGGTTATTGTTAGGGTTAGGGTTAAGGTTAAGTTGAGGTTTAGGGGTTAGGGTTAGGGTTAGGGTGACAGGGATGTTGAGATTTAGGGTTAGGGTTAATGTAAGGATTAGGGTTAGGATGAAGGTTAGTGCTAGAATTAGTGTTAGGGTTATTGTTAAGGTTAGGTTTAGGGTTCTGGTTAGTGTTAGGATGAGGGTGAGGGCTCGAGTAGGGTTACGGTTAGGTTTAGGTTCTGGGTGAGCATGAAGGTTAGGGTTAGACTTAGGGTTAGGATGAGGGTTAGGGTTACGGTTACGGTTACAGTTAGGGTTAGGGTCTGGGTTATGGTTATGGTTAGGGTTAGGGTTAGGGTTAGTATGAGTGTTAGTGTAAGAAATAGGGTTAGTGTTAGTGTTATTGTTAGGGTTAGGGTTATAATGAGGGTGAGGGCTCCGGTTAGGTTTACCGTTAGGGTTACGTTCTGTGAGCGTGAGGGTTACGGTTAGGGTTAGGTTTTCCCTTAGTGTTAGGATGGGGGTTAGGGTTAGGATTAGGGTTAGCTTTAGGTTTATGGTTAGGGTTAGGGTTAATGTCAGTATTAGGGTTAGGCCAGCAATGAAGGGTTAGTGTTAGGGTTAGAGTTAGGATGATGGTGAGGGCTAGATTTAGCGTTATGTGTAGGTTTAGGGTTAGTGTTAGGGTTAGGTTCTGGGTCAGCATGAGGGTTAGGGATAGGGTTAGTTTTAGGTTTAGGTTTATTGTTAGGTTTAGGGTTAGGGATAGGGTTATTGTTAGGGTTAGGGATAGGGATAGGGTTAGGGTTATTGTTAAGGTTAGGTTTAGGGTTAGGTTAAGGGTTAGGGGTTAGGGTTAGGGTGACGGGGAAGTTGAGAATTAAGGTTATGGTTAGTGTTAGGGTTAGGGTTAGGATTCAGGTTAGTACTAGAATTAGTGTTAGGGTTATTGTTAGGGTTAGGTTTAGGGTTCTGGTTAGTGTTAGGATGAGAGTGGGGGCTCGGGTAAGGTTATAGTTAGGGTTAGGTTCTGGGGGAGTGTGAGCATTAGGGTTAGCCTTAAGGTTAGGATGAGTGTTAGGGTTATGGTTAGGGTTAGGGTCGGGGTCAGCGTGAGGGTTAGGGATATGATTAGGGTTAGGGTTAGGTTTATTGTTAGGGTTAGGGTTAGGGTTAGGGTTAGGGTTAGGGTTAGGGTTAGGGTTAGGGTTAGGGTTAGGGTTAGGTTTAGGGTTAGGGTTAGCGTTTTGGTGAGGGTGGGGTTTAGGGTTAGGTTTAGGTTTACTGTCAGGTTTAGGGTTAGTGTCAGTGTTAAGTTTAGGGGTAGTGTTAGGATTAGGGTTAAGGTTAGGGTTAGGGTTAGAGTTAGGGATAGGCCAGAGATAGGTTTAGGGTCCTGGTTAGGGTTAGGATTACTTTAGGGTTAGGGTTATGGTTAGGGTTAGGGGAGGGTTAGGGTGAGGCTTAGGGTTAGCGATAGGGTTATGGTGAGGGTGAGGGTTAGGATCATGGTTAGGGTTAGTGTCAATATTACCGTTATTGTTTGGGTTAGTGTCAGTATTAGAGTTAGGGTTAGGGTTAGATTTAGGCTAGCACTGAAGTTTTCAGGTTAGGGTTAGGGTTAGGGTTACGGTTATGGTTAGGGTTAAGTTTAGGGTGAGGGTCAGGGAGAAGGTGAGGTTTAGTGTTAGAGTTAGGGTTAGGATTAGGGTTAGGGTTAGGATGAGGGTGAGAGTGAGGGTTAGGTTTAGGTTTAGGGTTAGAATTAGCGTTAAGGTTAGCATTTTGATGAGGGTGTTGGGTTAGGGTTAGGTTTAAGGTTAGGGTTAGGATGAGGTTTAGGTTTAGGTTCAGGGTTAGGGTTATTGTTACAGATAGTGTTTTGGTGAGGGTTAGTGTTAGGGTTAGGGTTAGGGTGAGTGTGAGGGTGAGGGTGAGGGTGAGGGTTAGTATTAGGGCTAGTGTTATGTTTAGGATGAGGGAGAAGGTGAGGTTTAGTGTTAGATTTAGGGTGAGGATTAGGTTTAAGGTTAGGATGAGGGTGAGGGTGAGGGTTAGGGTTAGGGATAGGATTAGGGTTAAGGTTAGGGTTACGGTTAGGTTTAGTGTTAGTGTTAGGATTAGGGTTAAGGATAGGGTTAGGGTAGGTTTAGTGTTAGGGTTAGGATTAGGGTTAAGGTTAGGGTTAAGGTTAGGGTTAGGCCAGGGATAGGGTTAGGGTTAGGGTTAGCTTTAGGTTTATGGCTAGGGTTAGGGTTAGTGTCAGTATTAGGGTTAGGCCAGCAATGAAGGGTTAGGGTTAGGGTTAGGATTAGGATTAGGGTTAGGGTTAGGGTTAGGTTTAGGTTTACTCTAGGGTTAGTGTTAGGGTTAGGGTTAGGCCAGGGTTAGGGTTAGTGTAGTATGATGGTGAGAGTTATGGTTAGGGTTATGGTTAGAATTACTGCTATTGTTAATGTTTTCCTGAGGGTTAGGGTTAGGGTTAGGGTTAGGGTTAGGTTAAAGGTTAAGGGTTAGCATTAGGGTTAGGGTTAATTTTGTTGTTAGGTTTAAGGTGAGGGTGAGAGTGAGCATGAGGGATAGGGTTAGGGTTAGGGTTAGGATGAGGTTTAGTGTTAGAAATAGCGTTAGGGTTAGGGTTATTGTTAGGGTTAGGGTTGGGTTAGAGTTAGGTTTAGGGTCTGGGTCAGCGTGAGCGTTAGGGTTAGGTTTAGGGTTAGGGTTAGGGTTAGAGTTAGGGTTAGGGTTAGGTTTAGGGTCTGGGTCATCCTATGTGTTAGGGTTTTGGTTAGGGTTAGGGTTAGGGTTAGAGTTAGGATGAGGATTAGTTTTCGAAATAGGGCTAGGGTTAGGGTTATTGTTAGGGTTAGGGTTAGGATGAGGGTGAGGGCTCAGGTTCGGGTTATGATTAGGGTTAGGCTCTGGGTGAGCGTGAGGATTAGGGTTAGGGTTAGGGTTAGCCTTACGGTTAGAATGAAGTTTAGGTTTAGTGTTAGGGTTAGCTTTAGGGTTAGGGATACTGTTAGGGTTAGGGATAGGGTCAGGGTTAGTGCCAGTATTAGGGTTAGGGTTAGGGTGAGGGTGAGGGTGAGGGGGATTGTTAGGGTTATATTTAGGGTCTGGGTCAACATGAGGAATGGGGATAGGGATAGGGTTAGGGTTAGGTTTATTGGTAGGGTTAGGGTTAGGGTTAGGGTTATTGTTAGGGTTAGGGATAGGGTTAGGTTTATTGTTAGGATTAGGTTTAGGGTTAGATTTAGGGTTAGTGTTTTGGTGATGCTTAGGGTTCGTGTTAGGGTTAGGTTGAGGGTGGGGGTTAGGATTATGGTTAGAGTTAGACTTAGTGTCAATATTATGGTTATTGTTAGAGTTAGTATCGGTATTAGGGTTAGGGTTAGGGTTAGATTTAGGCCAGGAAAGAAGGGTTAGGGTTATGGGTAGGGTTAGGTTTAGGGTTAGCTTTAGGGTTAGGTTTAGAGTGAGGGCTAGATTTAGGGTTAGGGTGAGGGTTAGGGTTAGGGCTAGGGTTAATGTTAGGATGATGGACAAGGTGAGGTTTAGTGTTAGAGTAATGGTTAACATTAGGGTTAGGGTTAGAATGAGGGTGAGGGTGAGGGTGAGGTTGAGGGAGAGGGTGAGGGTTAGGGTTAGGGTTAGGCATAGGGTTAGGGTTAGGGTTAGGGTTAGGGTTAGGGTTAGTGTTAGTGTTAGTGTTAGTGTTAGTGTTAGGGTTACTATTAGGTTTAAGGTTAGGGTTAGGGTTAGGCCAGTGATAGGGTTAGGTTTAAGATTAGGGTTAGCGTTTTGGTGAGGGTGGGGGTTAGGGTCAGAGTTAGGATTAGGTTTAGGTTTAGTGTTATGGTTAGAGTTACGGTTAGGTTTGCTGTCAGGGCTTAGGTTTAGGGTTAGTGTCATTGTTAGGTTTAGGGTTAGGGTTTGGATTAGGGTTAAGGTTAGAGTTAGGGTTAGGGTTAGGATGAGGGTTAGTTTTCGAATTAGGGCTAGGGTTAGGGTTATTGTTACGGTTAGGGTTAGGATGAGGGTGAGGGTTAGGGTTAGGGCTAGGGTTAGAGTTAGGATGATGGACAAGGTGAGGTTTAGTGTTAGAGTTAGGGTTAACATTAGGGTTAGGATTAGAATGAGGGTGAGGGTGAGGTTGAGGGAGAGGGTGAGGGTTAGGGTTAGGTTTATGGTGAGGGTAAGGGTGAGGGATACAGTTAGGGTTAGTGTTAGGGTTAGGGTTAGGATGAGGGTTATTTTTCGAATTAGGGATAAGGTTAGTGTTATTGTTAGGATTAGGGTTAGGATGAAGGTGAGGTCTCAGTTTTGGGTTACAGTTAGGATTAGGTTCTGGGTGAGCATGAGGATGGGTTAGGGTTAGCCTTAGGGTTAGAATGAAGGTTAGGGTTAGTGTTAGGGTTAGGGTTAGGATGAGGGTTATTTTTCGAATTAGGGATAAGGTTAGTGTTATTGTTAGGATTAGGGTTAGGATGAAGGTGAGGTCTCAGTTTTGGGTTACAGTTAGGATTAGGTTCTGGGTGAGCATGAGGATGGGTTAGGGTTAGCCTTAGGGTTAGAATGAAGGTTAGGGTTAGTGTTAGGGTTAGGGTTAGGATGAGGGTTATTTTTCGAATTAGGGATAAGGTTAGTGTTATTGTTAGGATTAGGGTTAGGATGAAGGTGAGGTCTCAGTTTTGGGTTACAGTTAGGATTAGGTTCTGGGTGAGCATGAGGATGGGTTAGGGTTAGCCTTAGGGTTAGAATGAAGGTTAGGGTTAGTGTTAGGGTTAGCTTTAGGGTTAGGGTTAGTGTCAGGGTTAGTGTCAATATTAGGTTGAGGCCAGCAATGAATAGTTAGGGTTAAGGATAGGGTTAGAGATAGGATGAGGGTGATGGCTAGGATTAGGGTTACGGTTAGGGTTAGGTTCTGGGTGAGCGTGAGGATTAGGGTTAGGGTTAGGGTTCGCATTAGGGTTAGAATGCAGTTTGAGTTAGTTTTAGGGTTAGTTTTAGGTTTACGATTAAGGTTATTGTCATGGTCAGTGTCAGTATTAGGTTTAGGCATCAATGAAGGGTTAGTGTTAAGGATAGGGTTAGGGTTAGGATGAGGGTGAGGGCTAGGTTTAGGGTTACGGTTAGGGTTAGTTTTAGGGTCTGGGTCTGTGTGAGCGATTGGGATAGGGATAGGGTTGTTAGGGTTAGGTTTATTGGTAGGGTTAGGATGAGGGTTAGTTTTCGAATTAGGGCTAGGGTTAGGGTTATTGTTAGGGTTAGGGTTATCGTTTTGGTGAGCCTTAGGATTAGTGTTAGGGTTAGGGTGAGGGTGAGGGTTAGGATTATGGTTAGGGTTAGGGTTAGTGTCAATATTACGGTTATTGTTAGGGTTAGTATCAGTATTAGGGTTAGGGTTAGGTTTAAGGTTAGGGTTAGGGTTAGGGTTAGGATGAAGGAGAAGGTGAGGTTTAGTGTTAGAGTTAGGGTTAGGATTAGGGTTAGGGTTATGAAGACTGTGATTGTGAGGGTGAGGGTGAGGGTTAGGGGTATTGTTAGGGTTAGGGATAGGCCAGAGTTAGGGTTAGCGTCTGGGTTAGGTTTAAGATTACACTAGGGTTAGGGTTAGGGTTAGGGTTAGGATTAGGGTTAGGGTTAGGGTTAGGGTTAGTGTTATGCTAGGGTTAGCCTTAGGGTTAGGGTTAGGGTTATTTTGGGGGTTAGGGTTAGGTGAGGGTGAGGGAGTGGGTGAGGATTAGGGTTAGGGTTAAGGTTAGGGTTAGGGTTAGCGTTAGGGTTATGTTTAGGGTGAGGGTGAGGGATACTGTTAGGGTTAGTGTTAGGGTTTGGGTTAGGATGAGGGTTAGTTTTCAAATTAGGGCTAGGGTTAGGTTTATTGTTAAGGTTAGGGTTAGGATGAGGGTGAGGGCTCGGGTTAGGGTTACGGTTAGGGTTAGGTTCTGGGTGAGCATGAGGATTAGGGTTAGGATGAGGGTTAGCCTTAGGGTTAGGATGAAGGTTAGGGTTAGTGTTAGGGTTAGCTCTAGGGTTACCTCTAGTGTTAGCTCTAGGGTTAGCTCTAGGGTTAGCTCTAGGGTTAGCTCTAGTGTTATGGTTAGCTCTAGTGTTAGGGTTAGGCTAGGGTTAGGGTCAGATTTAGTGTCAGTATTAGGGTTAGGCCAGCAATGAAGGGTTAGGGTTAAGGATAAGGTTAGGGTTAGGATGAGGGTGAAGGTTAGGTTTAGGGTCTGGCTTTGTGTGAGGGATGTTGATAGGGATAGGGTTAGGGTTAGGTTTATTGGTAGGGTTAGGGTTAGGTTTAGGGTTAAGATGAGGGTGAGGGTGAGGGTTAGGATTAGGGTTAGGGTTAGGGTAGGGTTAGGGATAGGCCAGAGTTAGGGTTAGTGTCCTGGTTAGGGTTAGGATTACGCTAGGGTTAGGGTTAGGGTTAGGCTTAGGCTTAGGCTTAGGCTTAGGCTTAGGCTTAGGCTTAGGCTTAGGCTTAGGCTTAGGCTTAGTGCCTGTATTAGGGTTAGGCCAGCAATGAAGGGTTAGGGTTAAGGATAGGGTTAGGGTTATGCTTAGGATTAGGTTTAGGGTCTGGGTCAGCGTGAGGAATGGGGATAGGGATAGGGTTAGGATTAGGTTTATTGGTAGTATTAGGGTTAGAGTTAGGATTAGGGTTAGGGTTAGGTTTATTGTTAGGGTTAGAGATAGGTATAGGGTTACTGTTAAGGTTAGGATTATGGTTAGGTTTAGGGTTATTGTTAGGGTTAGGGATAGGTTTAGGGTTACTGTTAGGGTTAGGGTTAGGGTTAGGGCTAGGGTTAGGGTTAGGGTTAGGGTTAGGGTTAGGGTTAGGATGAGGGAGAAGGTGAGGTATAGTTTTAGAGTTATGGTTAGGATTAGGGTTAGGGTTAAGACGAGTGTGATTGTAAGGGTGAGGGTGAGGGTTAGGGTTAGGTTTAGGGTTAGCAATAGGATGAGTGTGAAGGCTTGGTTTAGGGTTACGGTTAGGGTTAGGCTCCGGGTGAGCGTGAGGATTAGGGTTAGGATTAGGGTTAGCCTTAGGGTTAGGATGAAGGTTAGGGTTAGTGTTAGGGTTAGCTCTAGGGTTAGGGCTATGGTTAGGGTTAGGGTCAGGGTTAGTGTCAGTATTAGGGTTAGGCCAGCAATGAAGGGTTAGGATTAAGGATAGGGTTAGGGTTAGGGTTAGGATGAGGGTGAGGGTTAGGTTTAGGTTCTGGGTCTGCGTGAGGGATGTCGATAGGGATAGGGTTAGGGTTAGGTTTATTGGTAGGGTTAGTGTTAGGATTAGGGTTAGGGTTATTGTTAGGGTTAGGGATAGGTTTAGGGTTATTGTTAGGGTTAGGTTTATGGTTAGGTTTAGGGTTAGTGTTTTGGTGAGGCCTAGGGTTAGGTTTAGGGTTAGGGTTAGGGTGAGGTTGAGGGTTAGGATTATGGTTAGGGTTACGGTTAGTGTCAATATTACGGTTATTGTTAGGGTTAGTATCAGTATTAGGGTTAGGGTTAGGGTTAGGTTTAGGCCAGCACTGAAGGTTTAGTGTTATGGTTATGGTTAGGGTTGGGTTATGGTTAGGGTTAGAGTGATGGTAGGGTTAAGGTTAAGGTTAGGGTTAGGGTTAAGCTTAGTGTTAGGGTTAGGCCATTAATGAAGGGTTAGGGTTAGGGTTAGGGTTGGGGTTAGGGTTAGGGTTAGGGTTAGGGTTAGGGTTAGGATAAAGGAGAAGGTGAGGTTTATTGTTAGAGTTAGGGTTAGGATTAGTGTTAGGGTTAAGATGAGGGTGAAGGTTAGGATTAGGTTTAGGGTTAGGGTAGGGTTAGGGAAAGGCCAGAGTTAGGGTTAGGGTCCTGGTTAGGGTTAGGATTATGCTAGGGTTAGGGTTATGGTTAGGGTTAGGGTTAGGGTTATTGTGAGGTTTGGGATAGGGTTAGGGTTACTGTTAGGGTTAGGGTTAGGGATAAGCCAGAGTTAAGGTTAGGGTCCGAGTTAGGGTTAGGATTGCACTAGGGTTTGTGTTAGGGTTAGGTTTAAGTTTAGGGTTAGAATTAGGGTTAGGGTTAGCATTTTGGTGAGGGTGTTGGGTTAGGGTTAGGTTTAGGGTTAAGATTAGGATGAGGGTTAGGGTTAGGTTTAGGGTTAGGGTTAGGGTGAGAGCTAGGTTTAGGGTTAGGGTTAGGGTTAGGCTTAATGTTGGCATTATGGTTAGGCTAGCACTGAAGTTTTAGGGTTAGGGTTAGGTTAGGGTTAGGGTTGGGTTAGTTTTAGGCTGAGGGCTAGTGTTAGGGTTAGGGTTAGGGTTAGGCCCGCAATGATGGGTTAGGGTTAGGGTTAAGTTTAGGGTCAGGGTTAGGCCAGCAATGAAGGTTTAGTGTTAGTGTTAGTGTTTGGTTTAGAGATAGGGTTAAGGTTAGGGTTAGTGTTAGGTTTAGGATGAGGGAGAAGGTGAGGTTTAGTGTTAGAGTTATGGTTAGGATTAGGTTAGGGTTAAGACAATTGTGATTGTGAGGGTGAGGGTGAGGGTTAGGTTTAGAATTAGGGTTAGCGATAGGACAAGGGTGAACCCTCGGGTTAGGGTTACGGTTAGGTTTAGGTTCTGGGTGAGTGTGAGGATTAGGGTTTGGATTAGGGTTAGCCTTATGGTTAGGATGAAGTTTAGGGTTAGTGTTAGGGTTAGCTTTAGGGTTAGGGTTACGGTTAGGGTTAGGGTTAGGGACAGGGTTAGTGCCAGTATTAGGGTTAGGCCAGCAATGAAGGGTTAGGGTTAAGGATAGTGTTAGGGTTGTGGTTAGGTTTAGGTTTAGGGTCTGGGTCAGCATGAGGCATGGGGATAGGGATAGGGATAGGGTTGGGTTAGGTTTATTGGTAGGGTTAGGGTTAGAGTTAGGGTTAGGGTTAGGGTTATTGTTAGGTTTAGGGATAGGGTTAGGAATAGGCCAGAGTTAATTTTAGGGTCCGGGTTAGGGTTAGAATTACACTAGGGTTAGGGTTAGGGTTAGGGTTAGGTTTATTGTTAGGGTTTGGGATAGGGTTAGGGTTACTGTTAGGGTTAGGGTGAGGGTTAGGGTTAGGGTTAGGGTTAGGGTTAGGGTTAGGGTTAGGGTTAGGGTTAAGGTTAGGGTTAGGGATAGGCCAGAGTTAAGTTTAGTTACCGGGTTAGTGTTAGGTTTATGCTAGGGTTAGGGTTAGCGTTTTGGTGAGGGTTGGTGTTAAGGTTAGGTTTAGGGTTAGGGTTAGGGTTAGAATTAGGGTTAGGGTTAGCGTTTTGGTGAGGGTGTTGGGATAGGGTTAGGTTTAGGGTTAGTGTTAGAGTTACGTTTATTGTTATGGTTAGGTTTAGGGATAGGGTTAGGATGAGTGTTAGTGTTAGGGCTAGGGTTTGTATTATTGTTAGAGTTAGGGTTAGGTTCAGGGTTATGGTTTGCATTTTGGTGAGGGTTAGTGTTAGGGTTAGGTTAAGGGTGAGGGTGAGGTTCAGGGTAAGCATTAGGTTTAGGGTTAGGGTTAGGCCATAGTTAGGGTTAGGATTGCCCTATGGTTAGGGTTAGGGTTAGTTTTAGGGTTAGGGGTAGGTTTAGAATTAAAGTTAGTTTTACCCTAGGGTTAGCGTTAGGTTTAGGGTTAGGCCAGGTTTAGGGTTAGGGTTAGCGTGAGGGTAAGGGTTAGGATTATGGTTAGGGTTATTGTTAGTGTTAGTGTCAGTATTTTGGTTAGTGTTAGGGTTAGTGTCAGTATTAATGTTAGGGTTATGGTTAGGTTTAGGCCAGCACTGAAGGGTTAGTGTTTGTGTTAGAGTTAGGGTTAGGTTTACGGTTAGGTTCAGGGTTAGTGTCAGTATTAGGGTTAGGCCAGCAATGAAGATTTAGTTTTAAGGATAGGGTTAGGTTTAAGATGAGGGTGAGGGCTAGGGTTAGGGTCATGGTTAGGTTTAGGTTTATGGTTTGGGTCAGCGTGAGGGATGGGGATAGGGATAGGGTTATGGTTAAGTTTATTGGTAGGGATAGGGTTAGAGTTTGGCCAGAGTTAAGGTTAGGGTCAGGTTAGGGTTAGGATTACACTAGGGTTAGTGTTAGGGTTAGTGTTAGGGTTATTGTTAGGGTTTGGGATAGGGTTAGGGTTACTGTTAGGGTTAGGGTTAGGGTTAAGGATAGGCCAGAGTTAAGGTTAGGGTCCGGATTAGGGTTAGTATTATGCTAGGGTTAGGGTTAGGGTTAAGGTTAGGGTTAGGGTTAGTGTTAGCATTTTGGTGTTGGGCTGGTTAGGTTTAGGGTTAGTGTTAGGGTTAAGTTTATTGTGAGGGTTAGGTTTAGGGATGTGGTTAGGATGAGGGTTAGTGTTCCGGTTACGGTTAGGGTTATTGTTAGAGTTAGGGTTATGGTCAGGGTTATGGTTAACCTTTTGGGGAGGGTTAGTGTTAGGTTTAGGGTTAGGGTGAGGGTGAAGGTAAGGGTTAGCGTTAGGTTTAATGTTAGGGTTAGGCCAGAGTTAGGGTTAGAGTCCGGGTTAGGGTTAGTGTTTCCCTAGGGTTAGGGTTATTGTTAGGGTTAGGGGTAGGGTTAGAGTTAGGGTTAGTTGTACCCTAGGTTTAGAGTTAGGTTTAGGGTTAGGCCAGGGTTAGGGTTAGGGTTAAATTAGGATGAGGGTATAAGTTAGGGTTAGGGTTCGGGTTAGGGTTAGAATTAGGGTTAAGGTGAGCTTTTTGATGAGGGTGTTCTGTTAGGGTTAGGTTTATGGTTAGGCTTAGGGTTTGAATTAGGTTTAGGGTTAGGGTTAGGGTTATTGTTAGAGTTAGGGTTAGGGTCAGGGTTAGTGTTAGTGTTTTGGTGAGGGTAGTGTTGGGGTTAGGATTAGGGTGAAAGTGAGGGTGAGGGTGAGGGTTAGGGTTTGGGTTAGGGTCTGGGTCAGCCTGAGGGTTAAGGATAGATTTAGGGTTATGTTGAGTGTTAAGGTTAGGGTTATGGTTAGGGTTAGTTTTAGGGTTAGGTTTAGGGTTAGCGTTTTGGTGAGGCTTAGGGTTAGGGTTAGCGTGAGGGTAAGGGTTAGGATTATGGTTAGAGTTAGTGTTAGTTTCAATATTACGGTTATTTTAGGGTTAGTGTCAGTATTAGGGTTAGGGTTAGGGTTAGGGTGAGGGTGAAGGTGAGGACTAGGATGAGGGTTAGTGTTCGAATTAGGGCTAGGGTTAGGTTTATTGTTGGGGTTAGGCCAGCAGTGAAGGGTTAGCGTTAAGGATAGGGTTAGGTTTAGGATGAGGGTGAGGACTAGGGTTATGTTTATGGTTAGGGTTAGGTTTAGCTTCTGGGTCAACGTGAGGGATGGGGATAGGGATAGGGTTAGGGTTAGGTTTATTGGTAGGGTTAGGGATAGGGTTAGGATTATTGTTAGGGTTAGGGTTATTTTTAGGGATAGGGTTAGGCCAGGAATAGGGTAAGTTTTAGGGTTAGGCCAGCAATAAAGGTTAGGTTTAAGGTTAGGGTTATGGTGAGAGTTAGGGTTATGGTGAGGGATAGGGTTAGGGTTAGTCTTAGGTTTAGGGTTATGGTTACAGTTAGGGTGAAGCCAGCAATGAAGTGTTAAGGTTAGAGTTAAGGTTCTGGTCAGGGTTAAGCCAGCAATAAAGGGTTAGTTTTAGGGTTAGGGTTAGGGTTAGGGTTAGGGTTAGGGTTAGGGTTAGGGTTAGGGTTAGGGTTAGAATTAGGGTTAGGGTTAGCGTTTTGGTGAGGGTGTTGGGTTAGGGTTAGGTTTAGAGTTAGGGTTAGGGATAGGTTTATTGTTAGGGTTAGGTTTAGGGTTAGAGCTAGGATGAGGATTACGGTTTGGGTTAGGGTTAGGGTTATTAAAATTTGGGTTAGGGTTAGGGTTAGGGTTAGCGTTTTGTTGAGGTTTAATGTTAGCGTTAGGGTTAGGGTTAGGATGAGTGTGAGTCTGAGTGTCATGTTGTGGGTGAGGGTGATGTTAAGGTTAGGGTTAGGGTTAGGGTTAATGTTACACTAGGGTTAGCATTAGGTTTAGGGATAGACCAGGGTTAGGCTTAGTTTTAGGGTTAGGGTAGGATGAGGGTTAGGGTTAGGGTTAGGGCTAGAATTAGGGTTAGGGTTAGCCTTTTGTGAGGGTTTTGGGTTACGTTTAGGGTTAGGGTTAGGTGTAGTGTTAGGGTTAGGGTTAGGTTTAGTGTTAGGATGAGGGTGAGGGTGAGGGTTAGGGTTAGGGTTAGGTTTAGGCCAGAGTTAGGTTTAGGGTCCAGGTTAGGGTTAGGATTACATTAGTTTTAGGGTTAGGGTTAGGGTTTGGGTTAGGGTTAGTTTTACACTAGGGTTAGCATTAGGGTTAGGGTTAGGCCAGGGTCAGGGTTAGTGTTAGTGTAGAATGAGGGTGGAAGTTAGGGTTGGGGTTAGAGTTAGGGTTAGGGTTAGGGTTAGAATTAGGGTTAAGTTTAGGGGTGGGGTTAGGGTTAGGGTTAGGTTTAGGTTTTGGGTGAGGGTGAGGAATAGGGTTAAGGTTAGGGTTAGGGTTAAAGTTAGGTTTAGGATGATGGTCAGGGTTAGGTTTAGGGTTAGGTTTCGTGTTAGCGTTTTGGTGATGCTTAGGGTTAGGTTTAGGGTGAGGCTGAGGAATAGGTTTAGGGTTAGGGTTAGGTTTAGGGTGAGGGTGAGGGTGAGGGATAGGTTTAGGGTTAGGGTTAAAGTTAGGTTAAGGATTAGGTTGAGGGTTAAGGTTAGGGTTAGGGTGAGGGTTAGCCTTTTGGTGAGGGTAGGGGTAGGGTTTGGTTAATGTTAGGGTTAGGGTTATTGTTAAGCCAGATTTCAGGGTTAGTTTTAGGGTTAGGGTGAGGGACAAGGTTAGAGTTAGGTTTAGGGTTAGCATTAGGGTTAGAGTTAGGGTTAGGGTTAGTGTCAATATTATGGTTAGTGTTAGGGTTAGAGTTAGTGTCAGTATTAGGGTTAGGGTTAGATTTACTGTTAGGCAAGCAATGAAGTGTTAGGTTTAGGGTTAGTGTTAGGGTGTGTGTTAGGGCTAGGATTAGGGTTAGGCTTAGGCTTAGGCTTAGGGTTAGGGTCAGGGTCAGGGTCAGGGTTAGGTTTAGGGTTAGGGGCTAGTGTTAATATTATGGATAGTGTTAGGGTTAGGGTTAGAATTAGGATTAGGGTTAGTGTCAGGGTTAGGGTTTGTGTTAGTGTTAAGTTTAGGGTTAATGTTAGAGTTAGGACTATTGCTGGTTTTAGGGTTTGGGCTTGTTCTAGATTTAAGGTTAGGGGTAAGTTTAGGGTTAGGGTTAGAGTTAGGCTTAGGGTTAGGTTTAGGGTTCGGGTTAGGTCAGCAATGAAGGGTTAGTGTTAGTGTTAAGGTTAGGGTCAGTGTTAGGCCAGCAATGAAGGTTTATGGTTAGGGTTAGGTTTAGGGTGAGGGTGAGGGTTAGGGATAGTCTTAGGGTTAGGGTTGGGTTAGGGTTAGGGTTAGTCTTAGGCTTAGGGTGAGGGTTATGGTCTCTGTCAGCATGAGTGTTTGGCTTAGGGTTAGGGTTAGGGTTAGCCTTAGGGTTAGGATGAGTGTTAGGGTTAAGGTTAGGGTTAAGGATAGGTTTAGTGTCAAATAGATACTATTAAGTAGATAGGATAGATACTGTTACATAGATAGGAAAACAGAAAACTGATATCTCGCACAGTAGAGAATACCACAAAAAACCGTTTCTAAGGAAAGAACAGAAGAGCACAGAAACCTGTTTCCAATGTAAGAACAGAAACACAAACACAGCATCGTATACTAAAACACATAAGTTACCTGCTTAACGAGGTTGATTGGAAAACAGAAAAGTGAAACCTTGCGCAGTAGATAAGAGAGCATAATACCGTTTCCATGGAAAGAACAGAAGAGCACAGAAACCCCTTTCCAAGGTAAGAACAGGAACGCATAGCACAGCATTGTGAACTGAAACACATATGTCTTACCTGCCTAACTACATTGCGTTGTAAACAGCAAAGTGATATCTCATGGAGTAAAGAATAGACTGTAAACCCATTTCTAACAAAAGAACACAAAAACACATAAGCCCGTTTCCCAAGAAAGAACAGAATAGCACAGAAACCCGTTTCCAACATAAGAACAGAAACACAAACGCAGCATTGTGTCCTAAGACACATACGTCTGCCTGCTTAAGGAGGTTGAGAGGAAAACAGAAAGTTGATATCTTGTGAAGTAGAGAAGTGCACATGAACCCGTTTACCATGTAAGAGCAGAAGAGCACATAAACCAGTTTCAAATGTAAAAACAGAAACACGTATCACAACATTGTGAACGAAAACACCTAGGTCTCGCCTGACTAACTACATTTCATTGTAAATTGATAGCTCGCGTAGTACAGAATAGCACATGGATCCGTTTCCAACTTAAGAAAAGAAACGCCTATGACAGCATTATGAACTAAAACACATCCGTCTCGACTCCTTAACTATGTTGCTTGTAAACAGCAAAGTGATATCTCACATAGTAGAGAATAGCGCATAAACCTGTTTTTAATTAAAGAACACAAGAGCACAGAAGCCCGTTTCCCATGAAAGAACAGAATAGCACAGAAACCTGTTTCCAACGAAAGAACAGAAACACAAACACAGCATTGTATACTAAAACACATACGTCTGCCTGCTTAACTAGGTTAAGAGGAAAACAGAAAAGTGATATCTCATGTAGTAGAGAAGAGCACATGAACCCTTTTCCAATGTAAGAACAGAAGAGCACATAAAGCCATTTCAAATGTGAGAACAGAAACACGTATCACAGCATTGTGAACTAAAACACATACCTCTTGCCTGCTTAACTAGGTTGCTTGTAAACAGCAAAGTTATATCGCATGTAGTATAGAATAGCACATAAAATCGTTTCCAATGAAAGAACACAAGAGCAAATGAACCTGTTTCTAACGAAAGAAAAGAGGAGCACAGAAACCCGTTTCCAAGGTAAGAACAGAAACGCAAACACAGCATTGTATACTAAAACACAAACGTTTCCCCTGATTTACTAGGTTGAGAGGAAAACAGAAAGTTGATATCTTGTGCAGTAGAGAAGAGCACATGAACACATTTCAAATGTAAAAACAGAAACACGTATCACAGCATTGTGAACTAAAACACCTACGTCTCACCTGACTAACTACGTTGCATTGTAAACAACAAATTGATAACTCACATAGTACAGAATAGCACATGGACCCGTTTCCAACGTAAAAAAAGAAACGTGTATCACAACATTATGAACTAAAACACATACATCTCGACTCCTTAACCACGTTGCATTGTAAACAGCAACGTAAACACGTAACAATATTGCTGAATTAAGTTGACAAGAAAAGAGAAAACGCATATGTCTCACCTCCTTAACCAGGTAGAGATTAAAAGAGAAAAGTGATATCATGCACAGTAGAGCACATAAACCCATATCCAAGGAAAGAACATAAACGCAAATCATAACATTGTGAACTAAAACACATACATCTCGCCTGATTAACACAGTTTTGAAGTAAACAGAAAAGTGATATCTGGCACAGTAGAGAAGAGCACATAAACCCTTTTCCAACATAAGAACAGAAAAGCAAAGCACAGCGTTGTGCACTAAAACACATATGTCTCGTCTGCTTAACTAGGTTTATAGGGAAACAAAAAAGTAATATCACGCGCAGTAGAGAAGGGCACATTAACGTGTTTAAAGATAAGACCCGAAACGCAAAGCACAGCGTTGTGAACTGAACAACATACAACTTGCCTGCTTAACACAATATATCTAGCCTGCTTAACTAGGTTGAGAGGAAAACAGAAAAGTGATATCTCACCCATTAGAAAAGAGCACAGAAACCCGTTTCCAATTTAAGAACAGAAATGCAAAGCACAGTGTTGTGAACTAAACAACATACCTCTCGCCTGCTTAACACGGTTGAGAGGAAAACAGAAAAGTGATATCTCGCGTAGTAGAGAAGACCACATAAACCCATTTCCAACGTTAGTACAGAAACTGAAAGCAAATTTTGTGAACTAAAACACATACGTCTCACCTGCTTAATGCAATTGAGAGGGAAACAGGAAAGTGATATCTTGTGCACTATAGAAGAGCACATAAACCTGTTTCCAATGTAAGAACTGGAACGCAAAACACAGCGTTGTGAACTAAAACATATACATGTCGCCTGCTTAACTAGGTTGAGAGGAAAACAGAAAAGTGATATCTTGCACAGTAGAGAAGAGTACATAAACCTGTTTCCAATGTAAAAAAAAAAAAAGAATCGGAAAACACAGCGTTGTGAACTGAAACACATACACTCTCGCCTGATTAACTAGATTTATAGAAAAACAGAAAAGTGATATCTCGTGCAGTAGAGACAAGCACAGAAACCCATTTCCAACGTTAGAACAGAAACTTAACGTTCTGAACTAAAACGCATATGTTTAACTAGGTTGAGAGGAAAATAGAAAAGTGATATCTCTCGCAGTGGAGCAGTTAAACCCATTTCCAATGAAAGAACAGAAATGCAAAGCACAGCACTATGACCTAAAACACATATGTCTTGCCTAACACTAACCCTAACCCTATCCCTACGCTAGTCCTAGGTCTAGCCCTATCCGTAATCCTAACCCTAACCCAAAACCTGACATTAACCTAGCTATAAACATAACCCTAACCCTATCCCTAGTCATAGGCCCAACACTAGCCTTAGCACTAACCTTAACTCTAGATTTAGCACTAGCAGTAGGCTTAGTCCTAGACCTAGAGCTAGACCTAGCTCAAACCCTAGGCCTAGTCCCAGCCCTAGCCTTAATCTTAGCCCTCATCCTAAACCTAGCACTAGCCCTTATCCTAGCCCTAGGACTACCCCTAGCCCTAGGCCTAATCCTAAACCTAACCATAAAACTAACCTACCCTTAGCCCTAGCCCAAGCTTTAACCCTAGGCCTAGCCCTAACTCTAACCCTAGCTATAGACCTAGCCCTAGACCTAGACATAACACTCACCTTAACCTTAAACCTAATGAAAACCCTAACCCTAGACCTATCTCTAGCCCTAGCCCTAATCCTAGCTATAATCTTAGGCCTAGCCATAGGCCTAGCCCTAGCCATAGACCAAAAACTGGCTTCAGCCTTAAGCACTAACCCTCAACTGAGCACTGGCCCTAGCCCTAGCCTTAGCCCTAGATCTAGACCTACACTTATACCTAGCCCTAGCCCTAGTCCTAGCCCTAACCTAACCTTAATCCCCATCCCTA
Organism: Rhombomys opimus; assembly: GCA_010120015.1. Lineage (NCBI taxonomy): Eukaryota > Metazoa > Chordata > Mammalia > Rodentia > Muridae > Rhombomys > Rhombomys opimus. Next base: position 204,417 of record REGO01000965.1, read on the forward strand.
ACAGTAACCCTAGCTGTACCCCTATCCCTAGGTCTAGCCTTATGCCTGTCCCTAAACCTAGCCCTAGCCCTACTCCTAGCTCTAGCCCTAATACTATCCCTAAACCTAGCTCTAGGCCTAAACCTCCCCCTAAACATAACCATAATGGCAGGGTGAACCCTAGCCCTAGCCCTAAACCTATCCCTAACCCTAAGCCTAAGACTAACCTTAACCCTAACCCTAACCCTAACCCTATACCTAACCCTATATCAAACCCTAACCCTGGCCTTAGCCCTAGCCCTAGCCCTAGCCCTAGCTCTAAACTTAGCCCTAGCCTTAACCCTAACACAAGCCCTAATCATAGCACTAGCCCTAACCATACCCCTAGCCCTAGCCCTAGCCCTAAGCCTAACCCTAAACATAAACTTAGCCACAGCACTAACCCTAGAACTAGCCCTAACGCTAAAAATATACCTATCCCTAAACCTAAACCTAGCTCTACCCCTAGCCCTATCCCTAACCGTAGCCCTAAAGCTAACCTTATCCTATCCCTAAACCTAACCTTAAACCTAACCCAAACCCTAACCTTAACCAAAACTCAAACCCTAGCCCTAGCCCTAACACTAACCTTAAACCTAACACTAACTCTAATACTAACCTGCCCTAGCCCTAGTCCTAACACTAAACATAGCCCCAAACCTAAATCTAACCCTAGACCTTAAACTAGCCCTAGCACTAGCTTTAGTCCTAGCCCTAAGTGTAACCCTACCCATAGACCTAGACCTAGACCTAGACCTACCCCTCACCCTCACCCTCACCCTAACCCTAATGCAAACCCTAACTAACACTAAACCTAGTCTTAGCACTAGCCCTAGTGCTAGACCTAGGCCTAGCTCTAACCTTAGCATTAGCCGTAGACCTAGTTCTAGGCCTAGACATAACCCTCATTCTAACCCTAAAGCTAATGAAAACCCTAACCTTAGCCCTAGCCCTAGCTCTAGGCGTAGCCCTAGTCTTAGACCTAGCCATAGGCCTATCCCTATCCCCATTCCTATCCCTATCCCTATTACTAAACCTAGCTTCAGCCTTAGCACTAACACTAAACTGAGTACTGGCTGTAACCCTAGACAGATACCTATACCTATACCTAGCCATAGCCATAGCCATAGCCACAACCTCAGCCATAGCCATAGCCATAGCCATAGCCATAGCCCTAGGCCTAGTCCTAACCCTAGCCCTAGCCCTAACACAATCCTAAACCGAAACCTAGCCTAAACCGGAGCGTAACACTAACCCTAAACCTAAACCTCAACCTCACCCTCAAACTCACCCTAACACTAACCCTAAACCTAAACCTCAGCAACAACCTCACCCTAAACCTAACCCTAACCCAAACCCTAACCCTAACACTAACATTAACCCTAACCCTAACCCTAACCCTAACCCTAGTCCTAACCCTGACTTAACCCTAACCCTAATGCTAACCCTAGCGTAACCCTAAACCAAAACCTAACCCTAACCCTAACCCTGACCCTCAGGCTTACGCAGATCCTAACCCTTACCCTAAGCCTAACTCTAACCCTAACCGTATTCCTAACCCTAGCCCTAATAACCACCCTCACCAAAATGCTAACCCTAACCAGAACCCTAACACTAACCCCTAACCCTATCCCTAACCCTAACCCTATCCCTAACCCTAACCCTATCCCTGGCCTAAACATAACCCTAAATATAACACTAACCCTAACAAAAACCATAACTCTAACCCTAACACTAACAATAACCCTAACCCTAACCCCAAAACCTAAGACTAACCCTAAACCTAACCCTAAACCTAACCCTAACCCTATCCCTCAACCTAACCATAACCCTAACCCTAAACCTAACCCTAGCCTTAACCTAACACTAACCCTCACCCTCACCCTCACCCTCATCATCACACTCATCCTAACCCTAACCCTAACCCTAAAACTAAAACTAAAGTTCACCCTCTTCCTTATCCTAACCCTAACCATAACACTAACCCTAACACTAACCCTAAAACTTCATTGCTGGCCTAACCCTGACACTAACCTTAACCCTAACACTAAACCTTCATTGCTGGCCTACCCCTAACACCAAATCTAACCCTAACCCTAAGCCTAACTGTAACACTAACCCTAACCCTAACTCTAACCCTAAAGATAACCCTAAACCTAACCCAAACCCTAACCCTAACCCTAACCATAATGCTAAACCTCAGGCTGACCCAGATCCTAACCTTCACCCTAAACCTAACCTTAACCCTAATCCTAACCTTCACCCTCACCCTCACCCTCACACTCATCCTAACCCTAACCCTAATCTTAACAATAACACTAACACTAAATCTCACTCAATACCTCATCCTAACCCTAACCCTAAATCTAACCCTCACCTTAAAACTTCATTGCTAGCCTAACCGTTACCTGAACCTTAACCCTAACACTAACCCTTCATTGCTGGCCTAACCCTAAACCTAAGCCCTAAACCTAACCCGAAACCTAACCCTAACCCTAAACCTAAACCTAAACCTAACCCTAACCCTATCCCGCACGCTAACCCTAACCCTAAACCTAAACCTAACCCTTCATTGCTGCCCTAACCGTAACCCTAATACTGACACTAAACCTAACCCTAACACTAACCGTAATACTGACACTAACCATAACCCTAACCCTAATCCTGACACTAACCCTAAACCTAACTCTAATCCTAACACTAACCCTAAACCTAACCCTAACCCTAACCTGACTCTAACCCTAACCCTAACCCTATACCTAAACCTCACCCTGACCCAGACCCTAACCCTAACACTAAACCTAACCGTATTCCTAACCCTAACCCTAATCCCCACCCTCAACAAAACGATAACCATAACCCTAACCCCTAACCCTAACCCTATCCCTAACCCAAACAATAACCCTAACCTTAACCCTAACCCTAAACCTAAGAGAACACTAACCCTAACCCTAACCCTAAACCTAACCCTAACCCTATCCCTCACCTTAACCATAACCCTAACACTAAACATAACCCTAACCTTAGCCTAACCCTAACCCTCACCCTCACCTTCACACTGACACTCATCCTAACCCTAACCCTAATCCTAACCCTAAAATTAAAACTAAAGTTCACCCTCTCCCTTATCCTAACCATAACCGTAACCCTAACCATAACACTAACCCTAAAACTTCATTGCTGCCCTAACCCTGATGCTAACCTTAACCCTAACACTAACCCTTCATTGCTGGCCTACCCTTAACTCTAAATCTATCCCTAACGCTAAGCCTAACAGTAACCCTAACCCTGACCCTAGCCCTAACATTAATCCTAACACTAAACCCAACCCTAAAATGAATCCTAACCCTAACCCTAATGCTAACCATCAGGCTGACCCAGATCCTAACCAACACCCTAAGCCTAAGGTTAACTCTAACACTAACCCTAACACTAATCCTAACCTTCAACCTCACCCTCACTCTCACACTCATCCTAACGCTAACCCTAATATAAACAATAACACTAACACAAAATCTCACCCACTTCCTCATCCTAACCCTAACCCTAATTCTAACCCTCACGCTAAAAGGTCATTGCTGGCCTAACCCTGACCTGAACCTTAACCCTAACACTAACCCTTCATTGCTGGCGTAACACTAACCCTAAACCTAACACTAAACCCTAACCCTAACCGTAACCCTAAACCTAAACCTAACACTAACCTTAACCCTAACCCTAACCCTAACCCTAACACTAACCCTAACACTAAACCTAACCCTAACCTAAACCTAAACCTAAACCTAAACCTAACACTAAACCTAACCCTAACCCTAACCCTAACCCTATCCCTCACCCTAACCCTATCCCTCACCCTAACCCTAACCCTAACCCTAAACCTAAGCCTTCATTGCTGCCCTAACCCTAACCCTAACTCTAATACTGACACTAAACCTAACCCTAACACGAACCATAATATTGACACTAACCCTAACCCTACCCCTAAGACTAGTCCTGACACTAACCCTAACCCTAACCCTAACCCTAACCCAAACCCTAACCCTAACCTTAACCTTAACCGTAACCCTATTTCTCACCCTAACCCTAAACCTAACCCTAAACCTAACCTTTCATTGCTGCCCTAAACCTAACCCTAACCCTAACCCTAATACTGACACTAAACCTAAGCCTAACATGAACTGAAATATTGACACTAACCCTAACCCTAAGCCTAATCCTGACACTAACCCTAACCCCAACTCTAACCCTAACACTAACCCAAAACCTAACCCTAACCTGACCCTAAACCTAACCCTAACCCTAAACCTAAACCTCACACTGACCCAGATCCTAACCCTAACACTAACCCTAACCGTATTCCTAACCCTAACCCTAATCCCTACCCTCACCAAAACGCTAACCCTAACCCTAACCCTATCCCTGGCCTAACCCTAAACCTAAATATAACCCAAACCCTAACCCTAACCCTAACAATAACCCTAACCCTAACCCTAACCCTAAACCTAAACCTAAGACTAACCCTAAACCTAACCCTAAACCTAACCCTGACCGTAAACCCATCCCTCACCCTAACCCTAACCCTAACCCTAACCCTAACCCTAACCCTAAACCTAAACCTAAAACTAAAACTAACCCTAACCTTAGCCTAAGCCTAAACCTCACCCTCACCCTCACCCTCACACTCATCCTAACCCTAACCCTAATCCTAACCCTAAAACTAAAGTTCACCATCTTTCTTATCCTAACACTAACCGTAACCCTAACCCTAACACTATCCCTAAAATTTCATTGCTGCCCTAACCCTGACCCTAACATTAACCCTAACACTAACACTTCATTGCTGACCTAAACCTAACCCTAAATATAACCCTAAGCCTAAACCTAACCGTAAACCTAACCCTAGCCCTTACCCTAAACCTAAACCTAACCCTAACCCTAACAATTCGTTGCTGGCCTAACACTAACCCTAACCCTAATACTGACACTAACCCTAACCCTAACACTAACCGTAATATTGACTCTAACCCTAACCATAAACCTACCCTCACAGTAATCCTAAACTTAAATCTAACACTAACCCTAACCCTAACCCTAACCCTAACCCTAAAACTAACCCTAACCCTAACTCTAACCCTAACGCTAACCCTCAGGCTGACACAGATCCTAACCCTCACACTCACCCTAAGCCTAAGCCTAAGCCTAAGCCTAAGCCTAACCCTAACCCTAAACCTAACCTTCACCCTCACAGTCATCCTAACCCTAACCCTAATCCTAACAATAATACTAACACTAAATCTCACCCTCTACCTCATCCTAACCCTAACCCTAATTCTAACCCTCACCCCAAAACTTCATTGCAGGCCTAACACTGACACGAACAATAACCCTAACACAAACCCTTCATTGCTGGCCTAACCCTAACCCTAACCCTAACCCTAAACCCTAACCCTAACCCTAACCCTAACCCTAATCCTAAACCTAAACCTAAACCTAACCCTAAACCTACCCCTACCCTTAACCCTAACCCTAACACTAACCCTAACCCTCACCTTAATACTAACCATAACCCGAAACATCATTGCTGGCCTATCCGTGACCCTAACCTTAACCCTAAAACTAACCCTTCATTGCTCACCTAACCCTAAGGCTAACCCGAACCCTAACCCAAACCCTAACCCTACCCCTCACCCTCACCCTCACACTCATCCAAACAATAACCCTAAGCCTAACCCTAACAATAACACTAAACCTCACCCTCTCCCTCATCTTAACCTTAACCCTAACCCTAACCCTAACTCTAAACGTTCATTGCTGCCCTAACCCTACCCCTAACCCTAACCCTAATACTAACACTAAACCTAACCCTAACACTAACCGTAATATTGACACTAACCCTAACCCTAACTCTAACCCTAACACTAACCCTAAACCTAACCCTAATCCTAACCCTCACCTGACCCTAAACCTAACCCTAACCCTAAACCTAAACCTCACGCTGACCCAGAACCTAACTCTAATACTAACCTTAACCATATTCCTAACCCTAAACCTAATCCCCACCATCAACAAAACGCTAACCCTAACACTAACCCTAACCGTAACCCTAACCCTAACCCTTAAAACTAACCCTAACCCTAACAATATCCCTGGCCTAACCCTAACCCTAACCCTTCATTGCTGCCCTAAGCCTAACCCTAACCCTAACCCTAACCCTAACCCTAACACTAACCTTAATATTGACACTAACCCTAACCCTAACCCTAATCATGACACTAACCCTAACCCTAACTCTAACCCTAACACTAACCCTAAAAATAACCCTAATCTTAACACTAACCTCACCCTAAAACTAACCCTAACCCTAAACCTAAACTTCACACTGACCCAGACCCTAACCCTAATGCTAACACTAACCCTAATCATATTCCTAACGGTAACCCTAATCCCCACCATCACCAAAACGCTAACCCTAACCCTAACCATAACCATAACACTTAAAACTAACCCTAACCCTAACAATATCCCTGGCCTAACCCTAACCCTAACCCTAACCCTAACCCTAACCCTAACCCTAGACCTAACCCTTCATTGCTGCCCTAAGCCTAACCCTAATCCTAACCCTAACCCTAATACTGACACTAAACCTAACCCTAACACTAACCGTAATATTGACACTAAGCCTAACCCTAACTCTAACCCTAACACTATCCCTAAACCTAACCTTAATCTTAACACTAACCTGACCCTAAACCTAACCCTAACCCTAAACCTAAACCTCACACTGACCCAGACCCTAACCCTAACGCTAACACTAACCCTAACCATATTCCTAACGCTAACCCTAATCCCCACCATCACCAAAATGCTAACCCTAACCCTAACCATAACCATAACCATAACCATAACCATAACCCTTAAAACTAACCCTAACCCTAACAATATCCATGGCCTAACCCTAACCCTAAATATAAACCTAACCCTAACCCGAAGCCTAACCCTAACCCTAAACCTAAGACTAACGCTAACCCTAAACCTAAACCTAATCCTAAACCTAACCTTAACACTATCCCTCACCCTAACACTAACCCTAACCCTAACATTAGGCCTAACCCTTCAGTGCTGCCCTAACCCTAACCCTAACCCTAACCCTAACCGTAATATTGACACTAACCCTAACCCTAACCCTAATCATGACCCTAACCCTAACCCTAACACTAACCCTAACCATATTCCTAACCCTAACCCTAATCCCAACCATCACCAAAACGCTAACAATATCCATAACCCTAACCCTAACTCTACCAATAACCCTTAAAACTAACCCTAACACTAAAAATATCCCTGGCCTAAACCTAACCCTAAATATAACCCTAACCCTAACCCTAACCCTAAGACTAACCCTAACCCTAACCCTAAGCCTAACCCTAACCCTAAACCTAACCCTAAACTTAGCCTAACCCTCACCCTCACACTCACACTCATCCTAACCCTAACCCTATTCCTAACCCTAAAACTAAAACTAAAGTTCACCCTATCCCTTATCCTAACCCTAACCATAAACCTAACCCTAACACTAACACTAAAACTTCAGTGCTGGACTAACCCTGACCCTAACCTTAACACTAACACTAACCCTTCATTGCAGGCCTAAATCTAACCCTGAATCTAACTGTAACCCTAAGCCTAACCGTAACCCTAATCCTAAACCTAGCCCTCACCCTAACCCTAACCCTAACTCTAACCTAAACCTTCGTTGCTGGCCTAACCCTAACACTAAACCTAACCCTAATACTGACACTAAACCTAACCCTAACCCTAACCCTAGCCCTAAAACTTACCCTAACCCTAAATCTAAACCTGGCCTAACCCTAACCCTTATGCTAACCCTAGCGTAACAGTAACCTTAACCCTAACCCTTGATTAATCC
>REGO01000965.1:212686-225027 GCA_010120015.1 Rhombomys opimus
CTAACCCTAACCCTAACTCTATCCCTAACCCGAAGCCTAACCATAACCCTCATGCTGACCAAGACCCTAATGCTAACCCTAAACCTAACCCTAACACTCACGCTGAACCGGACAGTAACCCTAACACTAACCCTAACCCTGACACTAAACCTAACCTTAACCCTAACCCTCACGCTGACCCAGACCAAAACCCTAACTGAAACATTAACCCTAACTCTAACCCTAAACCTAACCCCAACCCTGAAGCCCAACTTCACCAAAATGCTAACCCTAACCCTAACCCTAAACCTAACTCTATCCCTGGCCTCAACCTAACCCTAAACCTAACCCTAAGCCTAACCCTAACCCTAACGCTCACACTAACCAAGACAATAATGCTAACCCTAAACCTAAACCTAACACTCACGCTGAACCAGACCCTAACCCTGACCCTAACCCTAACTCTCACGCTGAACCAGAGCCTAAACCTAACAGTAACCCTAAACCTAGCCATCACCATCATCCTAACCCTAACCCTAACACTAACCCTAAACCTTCATTGCTGGCCTAACGCTAACACTAACAGTAACCCTTAACCTAACACTAAACCTAACCCTCACCAAAAGGATCACCCTAAACCTAACCCTAACCCTAACCCTAACCTTAATCCTAAACCTAAACATAACCCTAACCCTAAACCTAACCCTAACCCTAAACCCCACCTTCACCAAAACTCTAACCCTAACCCTAAACCTAACACTATCCCTGGCCTCAACCTAACCATAAACTTAACACTAATACTAACCCTAAACCTAACAATAAGCCTAAACCTAACCCTAAGTATAACCCTAACTTTAACCCTAACCCTAACAGTAACCCTAACCCTCACATTCATCCTAACCCTAACCCTAACCTTACCCTGACACTAACCCTAACCCTAATGCCTAACACTAACCCCATTCCTAACCGTCACCATCACCCTAACGCTAACGCTAACCCTCACCCTCACGCCAACACTAACCCTAACTCTAACCCTAACCCTAACCCTCATCCTAACCGTAAGCCTAAGCCTAACCCTACCCCTAAACCTAACAATAAACCAAACCCTCACCCTCACCCTAACTCTAACCCTAACCCTAACCCTCACCCTCACACTAACCCTAACCCCAATGATAACCCTAACACTAACCCTAAATCTAACCCTAACCCTTGCCCTCTTCCTAACCCTAAGCCGAACCCTAACCCTTCATTGCTGACCTAACCCTAACACTGACACTAACCCTAAGCCTAACCCTAACTCTAAACCCTCCCCCAAAACCCAACACTCACACTGAACCAGATCCTAATCCTAAGCTTAACCCTATCCCCTAACCCTAACCATAACCCCTGACCCTAACCATAACTTAAACCTCACCCGCACCCTAACCCTAACCCTACCTCTAACCCTCAACCTAACCCTAACCCTAACCCTAACTCTCACCCTCACCCTCACCCTCACATTCATCCTGACCCTAACTCTAAAACTAACCCTAACACTAACCCTAACTATGACCCTAACCTAACCCTAAACCTGCCATATCCCTAACCCTAATGCTAACCCTAGAGTAACCCTAACTGTAACCCTAACCCTTGATTAATGCTAACCATGACCCCGACCCCTAACCCTAACTCTGTCCTATCCCTAACTCTAACCCTAAACCTAAAACTAACCCTAACCCTAAACCTAACACTAACCCTCACGGTCATCCTCACCCTTACCCTCAACCTCAAATTCATCCTAATGCTAACCCTAAACCTAACACTAAACCTTCATTGCTGGCCTAACTCTGACCCTAACCTTAACCCTAACCCTAAACCCTCATTGCTGGCCTAACCCTAACCCTGACCATAACCCTAAGACTAACCCGCACCCTGACCAAGACCCTAATGCTAACCCTAAACCTAACACTAACATTCATGCTGAACCAGACACTAGCCCTAACCCTAACCCTGACCCTAACCCTAACCCTAACCCTAACCCTAACCTTGACCCTGACCCTGACCCTAACCCTAACCCTAACTCTAACCCTCAACCTAACCCTAACCCTAACTCTCACCCTCACCCTCACCCTCACATTCATCCTAACCCTAACCCTAACCCTGACCCTAACCCTAACCTTAAACCTGCCCTAACCCTAACCCTAATCCTAACCCTAGTGTAACCCTAACCGCACCCTAACCCTTGACTAATCCTAATCCTAACCCAGTCCCTAACCTGGACAATAACCCTAACTTTGGCCTATCACTAAACATAACCCTAACCCTAACACTAACCCTAAATCTAACCCTAGCGCTTGCCCTCTTTCTAATCCGAACCCTAACCCAAACCCTAACCCTTCATTGCTGACCTAACCTTAATACTGACACTAACCCTAACCCTAACCCTCACTATAACCCTAAGCATCAGCCTAAGCCTAACCCTTAACCCTACCCCTAAACCTAACTCTCACGCTGAAACAGATCCTAAGCCTAAGCTTAACCCTAACCTCTAACCCTAATCCCTGACCCTAACCTAACCCTCAAACTCACCCTAACCCTAACTCTAACCCTCAATCTAACCCTAACCCTAACCCTAACTCTCACACTCACCCTCACCCTCACCATCACATTCATCCTAACCCTAACTCTAACCCTAATCCTAACCCCAACACTAACCCTAACACTAACCCTAAACTTGACCCTAACCCTAACCCTAAACATGGCCTAACCCTAACCATAATGCTAACCCTAGCATAACCCTAACCATAAAAAAGGCCTTGATTAATCCTAACCCTAACCCGGACCCTAACCCTAACTCTGGGCCTATCCCTAATTCTAAACCTAACCCTAAAACTAAACCTAACCCTAACACTAACCCTAACCCTCACTCTCATCCTCACCCTCAAATTCATCATGACACTATCCCTAAAACTGAAAAGTGATATCTCGAAATGTAGAGCACAGAAACACTCACCCTGAACCAGACCCTAAACCTAACCCAAACCCTGACCCTAACCCTAACTCTCCTGCGGTTCCAGAGCCTAATGCTAACCCTGCCCCTAACCCTAGGTGTCACCTCATCCTAAAACTAACCCTAAACCTAAACCTAACCCTAACATTAACAATAATCCTAACACTTCATTGCTGGCCTATCACTAATACTAAAAGAAAGAACAGAAACGCAAAGCACACCGTTGTAAACTAAAACACATATGCGTCCCCGCACAATTAGATTCACAGGAAACCTAAAAAGTGATATCTCGCACTGTAGAGCACAGAAACAAGTTTCCAACAAAAGAACAGAAACGCAAAGCACAACATTGTAAACTATATCACATGTGTGTCGCTCGCTCAATTAGGACTACAGGAAAACTGAAAAGTGATATATTGCACTCTACAGCACAGAAACAAGTTTCCAACAAAAGAACAGAAACTCAAAGCACTAACTTGTAAACTAGATCACGTACATATCTCCTGCTCAATTTGGATAACAGGAAAACTGAAAAGTGATGTATCCCACTCTACAGCACTGAAACAATTTTCCAAAAAAAAAGAACAAAAACGCAAAGCACTAAGTTGTAATCACACGTGTGTCTCTCACTCAATTAGGAATACAGGAAAACTGAAAAGTGATATCTCGCACTGTAGAGCACAGACACAATTTTCCAATGAACAAACAGAAACTCAAAGCATAACATTGTAAACTACTTCACATACATGTTGCCCGCTTAATTAGGATAACAGGAAAACTGAAAAGTGATATATCACACTCTACAGCACAGAAAAAAGTTTTCAATGAAAGAACAGAAACTCAAAGCACAACGTTGTAAACTAAAACACATATGTGTAGCCCACACAATTAGATTTACAGGAAATCTTAAAAGTGATATCTCGCACTGTAGTGCACAGAAACAAGTTTAAAAAGAAAAAATAGAAAGGCAAAGCACTAAGTTGTAAACTAAATCACATACGTGTCGCCTGCTCAATTAGGTTTACAGGAAAACTGAAAAGTGATATATCGCATTCTACAGCACAGAAAAAAGATTTCAATGAAAGAAAAGACAGGCAAAGCACAGCGTTGTAAACTAAAACACATATGTGTCGCCCGCACAATTAAATTTACAGGAAACCTGAAAAGTGATATCCTGCACTGTAGAGCAGAGAAACAAGTTTCCAACAAAAGAACAAAAACGCAAACCGCAATGTTGTAAACTAAATCACATGTGTGTAGCTCACTCAATTAGGAATACAGGAAAACTGAAAAGTGATATCTCACACTGTACTGCACAGAAACAAGTTTCCAACTAAAGAACAGAAATGCAAAGCACAATATTGTAAACTAATTCACATACGTGTCGCCTGCTCAATTAGGATAAGAGGAAAACTGAAAAGTGATATATCGCACTCTATAGCACAGAAACAAGTTTCCAACGAACTAACAGAAACGCAAAGCACAAGATTGTAAACTAATTCACATACATGTTGCCTGCTTAATTAGGATAACAGGAAAACTGAAAAGTGATATATCGCATTCTACAGCACAGAAACAAGTTTCCAACAAAAAAAAACAGAAACGCAAAGCACTAAGTTGCAAACTAAATCACATGTGTGTCGCTCGCTCAATTAGGATAACAGGAAAACTGAAAAGTGATATCTCACACAGTACAGCTCAGAAACAAGATATAAATGAAAGAACAGAAAGGCAAAGCACAGCACTGTAAACTAAAACACATACGTTTCCCGTGCACAATTACATTTACAGGAAAACTGAAAAGTGATATCTCGAACTGTAGAGCACAAAAACACTCACGCTGAACCAGACCCTAACCCTAACCCAAACCCTGACCCTAACCCTAACACTCATGAGGTTCCAGAGCCTAACGCTAACCCTACCCCTAAACCTAGCTGTCACCTCAACCTAAAACTAACCCTAACCCTAAACCTAACACTAACATTAACAATAACCCTAACACTTCATTGCTGGCCTAACACTAATACTAAAAGTAACCCATAACCTAACCCTAACCCTAAGCCTCACCAGAATGATCACCAAAACCCTACCCCTAACCTTAACCATAACCCTCTCTCTGACCCAGACCCTAACCTTAACTGAAACCTTAAACCTAACCCTAACACTAAAACTAACCCTCACCCTCACCCTAAACCTAACCCTAACTCTAACCCTCACCATGGCCTAGCTGAAACCTAAAACTAACCCTACTATCACCCTAACCCTAACCCTAACCCTAACCCTAACCCTAACCCTAACCCTGACCCTGACCCTGACCCTGACCCAGACCTTAACCCTAACCCTAACCCTAACCGTAACCCTAACCCTAACTCTTCATTGCTGGCCTAACACTAACCCTAACCCTAAACCTAAGCCTAAACCTAACCTTAACGCTCACGCTGACCAAGACCCTAACGCTAACACTCAACCTAACCCTAACACTCACACTGACCCAGAGCATAACCCTAACTGTACCCTAAACCCAGGCATCACCCTCCTCCTAACCAAAACACTAACCCTAACCCTTCATTGCTGGACTAATGCTAATACTAACAGTAACGTTAACCTAACCCTAAACCTAACCCTCACAAAAACGATCACCCTAACCCTAACTCTAATATAAACCCTAAACCTCACGCTGACCCAGACCCTAACCCTAACTAAAACTTTAACCCTAACCATAACACTAACCCTAAACCTAAACATAACCCTAACCCTAAGCCTAACCCTAACCCTAAATCCCAACTTCATCAAAATGCTAACCCTAACCCTAACCCTAACACTACCCCTGGCCTCAACCTAACAATAACCTTAACCCTAACACTAACCTTAAAGCTAACAATAACCCTAAACCTAACCCTAACAATAACCCTAAACCTCACATTCATCCTAAACCTAACCCTAACCTTAACCTTGACACTAACCCTAACCCTAACCCCTAACCCTAACCCTAACCTTCACCCTCACCCTAATGTTAACACTAACCCTAACCCTCAACCTCACCCTAACCCTAACCCTAACTCTAACCCTCACCCTCACCCTGGCCTCGTCCAAACCTACAACTAACCCTACCATGACCCTAACTCTAATCCTAACCCTGACCCTGACCTTAACATTGACACTAACCCTAACCCTAACCCCTAACCCTAACCCTAAGCTTCACCCTCACCCTAATGTTAACACTAACCCTAACCCTCACCCTCACCCTAACCCTAACCCTAACTCTAACCCTCACCCTGGCCTCCCCCAAACCTAAAACTAACCCTACCATGACCCTAACTCTAATCCTAACCCTAACCCTGACCGAGACCCTAACCCTAACGCTAAACACTACCCCTAAACCTAACACTCACGCTGAACCAGATCATAAGCATAAGCTTAACCCTAACCACTAACCCTAACCCTAACCCTAACCCTTACCCGAAACCTAACACTAACCCTAACCCTAAACTTAACCCTAAACCTCACGCTGACCCAGACCCTAACATTAACCCTAACCCTAATACTCGCCCTTGCCCTCACCCTAAACCTAACCCTAACCCTAACAATAACCCTAACCCTCACATTCATCCTAACCCTAAACCTAACCGTAACCTTGACACTAACCCTAACCCTAACCCTAAACCTAACCCTAACACTCACCCTCACCCTCACATTCATCCTAACAATAACCCTAACCCTAACACTAACACTAAACCTTCATTGCTGGCGTAACTCTAACTCTAACCTTAACCCTAACCCTAACCGTTCATTGCTGGTCTAACCCTAACCCTAACCCTAAACCTAAGCCTAAGCTTAACCCTCATACTGACCAAGACCAAAAAGCTAACCCTAAACCTAACCCTAACACTCACGCTGAACCAGACCCTAACCCTAACCCTAACCCTGACCCTAACCCTAACTCTCACGCTGACCCAGAGCCTGACCCTAATAGCAACCCTAAACCTAGCCATCAACATCATCCTAACCCTAACCCTAAACCTAACTCTAACAGTAACCCCTAACCCTAACCCTAACCCTTAACCCTAACTCTCCCCCTCACCCTAACCCTCACCCTCACATTCATCCTAACCCTAATTCTAACCCTAACCCTGACACTAACCCTAACCCTAAACCTAAACATAACCCTAACCCTAAAACTAACCCTAACCCTAAACCCCACCTTCACTAAAACACTAACCCTACCCCTAACCCTAAACCAAACACTATCCCTGGCCTCAACCTAACCTTAATGTTAACCCTAAAACTAACCCTAAACCTAACAATAACCATAAACCTAACAATAACAATAACCCTAAACCTAACCTAAACTATAACCCTAACCCTAACCCTAACAATAACCCTAACCCTCAGATTCATCCTAACCCTAACCCTAACCCTAAACCTACCCTGACACTAACCCTAACCCTAACGCCTAACCCTAACCCCAACCCTAACCCTCACCCTAGCCTAGGCAAAACCTAAAACTATCCCTACCATAACCCTAACCCTAACCCTAACCCTGACCCTAACCATAACCATAACCCTACCGTAAACGTAACCATAACCCTAACCCTCATCCTAAACCTCAACCTAACACTAACCCTAACCCTAAACCTAACCCTAACCCTAACCCTCACCCTCACCCTCACCCTCACCCTCACATTCATCCTAACCCTAACACTGACCCTAACCCTGACCCTAAACCTAAACATAACCCTAACCCTAAACCTAACCCTAAACCCCACCTTCACCAAAACCTAACTCTAAACTTAACCCTAAACCTAACACTATCCCTGGCGTCAACCTAACCTTAACCTTAACCCTAAAACTAACCCGAACACTAAAAATAACCCTAAACCTAACCCTAACTATAACCCTAACCCTAGCCCTAACAATAACCATAATCCTCAGATTCATCCTAACCCTAACCCTAACCCTAAACCTACCCTGACACTAACCTTAATGCCTAACCCTAACATCAACCCTAAAACTCACCCTCAACCTAATGCTAACCCTAACCCTAAACGTCACCCTCACCCTAAACCTAACCCTAACTCTAACCCTCACCCTCACCCTCACATTCATCCTAACTCTAACTCTAACCCTAACCATAACCATAACCATAACCCTAACCCTGATCCTAAAGCTAACCCTAAACCTGGCCTAACCCTAACCCTTATGCTAATCCTAGCGTAACCCTAACCGTAACCCTAACCCTTGATTAATCCTAACACTAACCTGATCCCTAACCCTAACTCTGGCCTATCCCTAAACCTAACCCTAACCCTAAAACTAACCCTAACTCTGGCCTATCCCTAAACGTAACCCTAACCCTAAAACTAACCCTAACCCTAACTGTAACAATAACCCTCACACTCACCCTCACCCTCACGCTCACATTCATATTAACCCTAACCCTAATTCTTCATTGCTGGCCTAACTCTGACCCTAACCTTAACCCTAACCCTAACCCTAACCCTAACCCTAACCCTAACGCTAACCCTAACCCTAAGCCTAACCCTAACCCTCACGCTGACCAAGATCCTAAAGCTAATCCTAAACCTAACCTTAACACTCACGCTGAACCAGACCCTAACCCTAAACGTAACACTGACCCTAAACCTAATCTTAACCCTAACCCTCATGCTGACCCAGATCCTATCCCTATCTGAAAGCTTAACCCTAACCCTAACACTAACACTAAACCTAAACATAACCCTAACCCTAAACCTAACCCTAACCCTAAACCCCACCTTCACCAAAACGCTAACTCTAACCCTAACCCTAACCCTAAAACTAACACGATCCGTGGCCTCAACCTAACCTTAACCTTAACCCTAAAACTAACTTTAAACCTAACAATAACCCTAAACCTAACCCCACTAATAACCCTAAACCTAACCCTAACTTTAACCCTAACACTAGCCCTAACAATAACCCTAACCCTAAACCTACCCTGACACTAACCCGAACCCTAACCCTCACCCTCATCCTAACGCTAACCCTAACCCTAACCCTCACCCTCACCCTCACCCTAACCCTAACCCTAACTCTAAACCTCACCCTAGCCTAGCCGAAACCTAAAACTATCCCTACCATAACCCTAACCCTAAACCTGACCCTAACCCAGACCCTAACCCTACCGTAACTCTAACCCTAACCCTAACCCTCATCCTAAACCTAAGCCTAAGCCCAACACTAACCCTAACCCTAAACCTAACCCTAACCCTCACCCACACCCTAACGCTGACCCTAATCATAACCCTCACCATCACACTAACACTAACGCTAACCCTTCATTGCTGACCTAACCCTAATACTTACACTAACCCAAACGCTAACCCTAACCCTCTTCCTAACCCTTAAGCCTAAGCCTAAGCCTAACCCTAAACCCTACCCCTAAACCTAACACTCATGCTGAACCAGATCCTAAGCCTAAGCTTAACCCTAATCCCTAACCCTAACCCTCACCCTCACCCTAATGTTAACCCTAAACCTAAACCTCACCCTCACCCTAACCCTAACCCTAACTCTAACCCTCACCCTGGCCTAGCCCAAACCTAAAACTAACCCTACCATGACCCTAACACTAATCCTAACCCTAACCCTGACCCAGACCCTAACCCTAACCCTAACCCTAACCCTAAACCTAACACTAACCCTAAACCTAACCCTTATCCTAAACCTAACACTAACCCTAAACCTAAACTTAACCCTAACCCTCACACTGACCCAGACCATAACACTAACCCTAACCCTAACACTAACACTAACCCTAACAGAAACCCTAACACTAACCCTAAACCTAACCCTAGCCCTCGCCCTCATCTAACCCTAACACTAACCACAAAACTAACATTTCAATCCTGGCCTAACCCTAATACTGACACTATCCCTAACCCTAACCCTAACCCTCATCCTAAGCCTAAGCCTAAGCCTAACCGTAACCCTACCCCAAAACCAAACGCTAACCCTCAACCTCACCCTCACCCTCATGTTAACCCTAACACTAACCCTCGCCCTCACCCTAACCCTAACCCTAAAAATAACCCTAACCCTCACATTCATCCTAACCCTAAACGTAACACTAACCTTGACACTAACCCTAAACCTAACACTAACACTCACGCTGCACGAGACCCTAACCCTAACCCTAACCCTAACCCCGACCCTAACCCTAACTCTCACGATGACCCAGAGCCTAACCATAACAGTAACCCTAAACCTAGCCATCACCATCATCCTTACCCTAACCCTAAACCTAACGCTAACCCTAACCACTAACCCTAAACCTAACCCCTAACCCTAACTCTCCTCCTCCCCCTCCCCCTCACAGTCATCCTAAACCTAACTCTAACCCTCACCCTCACCTTCACCCTCACATTCATCCTAACCCTAAATCTAATCCTAACCCTAACCATAACAATAACCCTAACCCTGACCATAACCCTAACCCTAAACCTGGCCTAACCCAAACCCTTATGCTAACCCTAGCGTAACCCTAACAGTAACCCTAACCCTTGATTAATCCTAACCCTAACCTGATCCCTAACCCTAATCCTGGCCTATCCCTAAACCTAACCCTAACCCTAAACCTAACCCTAACCCTAAATCTAACCCTAACCCTAACCGTAACAATAACCCTCAAGCTCACCCTCACCCTCACATTCATCCTAATACTAACCCTAACCCTAATACTTCATTACTGGCCTAACTCTGACCATAACCTTAACCCTAACCCTAACCCTAATCCTAACCCTAACCTTAAGCCTAACCCTAACCCCAACCCTAACCCTCACCCTCACCCTAACGCTAACCCTAACCCTAAACGTCACCCTCACCCTAAACCTACCCTAACTCTAACCCTCACCCTAGCCTAGCCGAAACCTAAAATTATCCCTAGCAAAACCCTAACCCTAACCCTAACCCTGACCCTAACCCAGACCCTAACCCTACCATAACCCTAACCCTAACCCTCATCCTAAACATAAGCCTAAGCCTAACACTAACCCTAACCCTAAACCTAACCGTAACCCTCACGCTCACCCTAACGCTGACCCTAACCCTAACCCTCACCATCACACTAACACTAACGCTAACCCTTCATTGCTGACCTAACCCTAATACTGACACTAACCCAAATCCTAACCCTAACCCTCATCCTAACTCTAAGCCTAAGCCTAAGCCTAACCCTAAACCCTACCCCTAAACCTAACACTCACGCTGAACCAGATCCTAAGCCTAAGCTTAACCCTAACCCTAACCCTAACCTTAACGCTCACCCTCACCCTAATGTTAACCCTAACCCTAAACCTCACCCTCACCCTAACCTTGACCCTAACTCTAACCCTCACCCTGGCCTAGCCCAAACCTAAAACTAACCATACCATGACCCTAACTCTAATCCTAACCCTGACCCTGACCCAGATCCTGACCCTAACCCTAACACTAACACTAACCCTAACCTTTATCGTAAACCTAACACTAATCCTAAACCCAAACTTAACCCTAACCCTCATGCTGACCCAGACCATAACGCTAACCATAACCCTAACACTAACACTAACCCTAGAGCAAACACTAACACTAACCCTAAACCTAACCCTAGCCCTTGCCCTCATCTAACCCTAACCCGAATCCCTAACCCTTCATTTCTGGCCTAACCCTAATACTGACAGTAACCCTAACCCTAACCCTAACCCTCATCCTAAGCCTAAGCCTAAGCTTAACCCTAACCCTACCCCTAAACCAAACACTAACCCTCACCCTCACTCTGATCCTAAGGTTAACCTTAACCCTAACCCTTGCCCTCACCCTCACCCTAACACTAACCCTAACAATAACCCTAACCCTCACATTCATCCTAACCCTAAACCTAACCCTAACCTTGACACTAACCCTAACCCTAACCATAAGACTAACCCTAACACTCATCCTCACCCTCACATTCATCCTAACAATAACCCTAACCCTAACTTTAACCCTAAACCTTCATTGCTGGCCTAACTCTGACCCTAACTTTAACCCTAACCCCAAACCTAACCTTTCATTGCTGGCTTAACCCCAAACCTAAGCCTAAGCCTAAGCCTAAGCCTAACCCTAACCCTCACGCTGACCAAGACCCTAGAGCTGACCCTAAACCTAACACTAACCCTGACCCTAAACCTAACTCTCCCCTAAACCTAAAGCTAACCCTACCCCTAACCCTAACCCTAACCCTGACCCTAAACCTAACTCTCCCCTAAACCTAAAGCTAACCCTACCCCTAACCCTAACCCTAACCCTTAACCCTAACTCTCCCTCTAACCCTCACCCTCACATTCATCCTAACCCTAACTCTAACCCTAACCCT
>REGO01000965.1:232236-242259 GCA_010120015.1 Rhombomys opimus
CTAACCCTAACCCTAACCCTAACCCTAACCCTAAGCTTAACCCTAACCCTAACCCTAACCCTAACCCTAACCCTAACCCTAACCCTAACCCTAAGCTTAACCCTAACCCTAACCCTAACCCTCAAGCTCACCCCCAACATCAAATTCATGATAACGCTAACCCTAACCCTAAACCTTCATTGCTGGCCTAACTCTGACCCTAACCTTAACCCTAACCCTAACCCTTCATTGCTGGCCTAACCCTAGCCCTAATCCTAAACCTAATCCTAACCCTAACCCTCACGCTGACCAAGACCCTAACGCTAACAGTAAACCTAACCCTAACACTCTCGCTGAACCAGACCCTAACCCTAACACTAACCCTGACCCTAACCCTAACTTAACCTTTACCCTTACCCTAACCCTAAGCCTAACTGTAACGCTCAACCTAACCCTAACCCTAACCCCAACTCTCACCCTCACCCTCAACCCTCACATTCATCCTAACTCTAACTCTAACTTTAATCCTAATCCCAACCCTAACACTAACCCTAACCCTAAACCTAAACCTGACCTTACCCAAACCCTAATGCGTAAGCCTAACCATAACCCTAAACTGTGATTAATCCTAAACCTAACCGGGACCCTAACCCTAACTCTGGCCTATACCTAAAACTAACCCTAAACCTAAGACTAACCCTAAACCAAACCCTAACTCTCACCCTCACCCTCACCCTCACATTCATCCTAACCCTAACTCTACCCCTAAACCTAACCCTAACCCTAAACCTGACCCTAACCCTAACCCTAAACCTGGCCTAACCCTAACACTTATACTAACCCTACCATAACCCTAACCGTAACCCTAACCCTTGATTAATCCTAACCCTAACCCAGACCCTAACCCTAACTCTGGCCTATCCCTAACCCTAACCCCAACCCTAAAACTAACCCTAACCCTAACCGTAACAAAAACCCTCACGCTCACCCTCACCCTCACCCTCACATACATCCTAACCCTAACCCTAACCCTTACCCTAAACCTTCATTACTAGCCTAACTCTGACCCTAACCTTAAACCTAACCCTACCCCTAAGCCTAAGCCTAAGCCTAACTCTAACCCTCACGCTGACCAAGACCCTAATGCTAACTTTAAACCTAACCCTAACACTCACGCTGAACCAGACCCTAACCCTAACTGAAACCTTAACCCTAACCGTAACCCGAACCCTCATCCTAAGCCTAAGCCTAAGCCTAAGCCTAAGCCTAACCGTAAACCCTACCCGTAAACCTAACACTCACGCTGAACCAGATCCTAAGCCTAAGCTTAACCCTAACCACTAACCCTAACCCTAACCCCTAACCATAAACTTAACCTAACCCTCACCCTCACCCTCACCCTAACCCGAACCCTAACTCTAACCCTCAACCTAACCTTAACCATAACCCTAACTTTCACCCTCACCCTCACATTCATCCTAACCCTAACCCTAACCCTAAACCTGACCCTGACCCTAACCCTAACCCTAAACCTGGTCTAACCCTAACCCTTATGCTAACCCAAGCGTAACCCTAACTGTAACCCTAACCCTTGATTAATCCTCACCTTAACCGGGACCCTAACCCTAACTCTGGCCTATCCCTAAACCTAACCCTAAACCTAAAACTAACCCTAACCCTAACCGTAACAATAACCCTCATGCTCACCCTCACCCTCATCCTCACATTCATCCTAACCCTAACCCAAACACGAACCCTAACCCTTCATTGCTGACCTAACCCTAATACTGACACTATCCCTAACCCTCATCCTAACCCTAAGCCTAAGCCTAAGCCTGATCCTAAACCCTATTCCTAAACCTAACACTCACGCTGAACCAGATCCTAAGCCTAAGCCTAACCCTAACCCTAACTCTAAACCTCAAAAGAACCCTAACCTTAACCCTACTGCTAACTCTCACCCTCACCCTCACATTCATCCTAACCCTAACTTTAAACCTAACCCTAACACTAACCCTAACTATGGCCCTAACCCTAACCCTAAACCTTCCCTAACTCTAACCCTAATGCTAACCTTAGCATAACCCTTACTGTAACCCTAACCCTTGATTAATCCTAAACATGACCTGGACCCTAACCCTAATTCTGGCCTATCCCTAACTCTAACCCTAACCCTAAAACTAACCCTAACCCTAACACTAACCATAACCCTAACCCTCACACTCACCCTTACCCTCACCCTCAAATTCATCCTAATGCTAACCCTAACCGTAACCCTAAACCTTAATTGCTAGCCTAACTCTGACCCGAACCTTAAACCTAACCCTTCATTGCTGGCCTAACCCTAAGCCTAACCCTCACGCTGACCCTGACCCTAACGCTAACCCTAAACCTAACCCTAACACTCATGCTGAACCAGACCCTAGCCCTAACCCTAACACTGACCCTAACAATAACCCCAAGCATAACCCTCACCCTCAACCTAACACTAACCCTAACTCTAAGCCTCACCCTCACCATAACCCTAACCCTAACTCTAAACCTCACACTGGCGCAGACCCTAACGCTAACCCAACCCTAACCCTAACCCTAATGCTAATCCTAACTCTAATCCTAAACCTAACCCTAGGCCTCGCCCTCATCCTAACCCTAAACCTAACCCTAACCCTAAATCTAACCCTTCATTGCTGTCGTAACCCTAATACTGACCCTAACCCTAACCCTAACACTCATCCTAACCCTAAGGCTAAGCCTTTCCCTAACCCTACTCCTAAACCTAACACTCATGCAGAACCATATCCTAAGCCTAAAACTAACCCTAACCCCTACCCTAAACCTAACCCCTAACCCTAACCTTAACCTAAACCTCACCCTCACCCTAACCCTAACTCTAACTCTCAACCTAACCCTAACACTAACTCTCATCCTCACATTAATCCTAACCCTAACCCTAAGCTTCATTGCTGACCTAACCCTAATACTGACACTAACACTAACCCTAACCCTAACCATAAACCTAATCTAAACCTAACCCTAATGCTAACCCTCGCGTAACCCTAACCGTAACAGTAACCCTTGATTATTCCTAACCCCAACCCGGACCCTAACCCGACCCTAACCCTAACTGTGGCCTATCCGTAAACGTAACCCTAACCCTAACACTAACCCTAAAATTAACCCTAACCCAAACCCTAACCCTCACTCTCACTCTCAACCTCACCCTCACCCTCACCCTAAACTCACATTCATCCTAACCATAACCCTAACCCTAATGCTAATCCTAACCCTTCATTACTGGCCTAACCCTAATACTGACACTAACTCTAACCCTAAGCCTAAGCCTAAGCCTAACCCTAAGCCTAAGCCAAAGCCTAACCCTAAACCCTACCCCTAAAACTAACACTCACGCTGAACCAGATCTTAAGCTTAAGCTTAACCCTAACCACTAACCCTAACCCTAACCCCTAACCCTAACCTAAACCTCACCCTAACCCTAACCCTAACCCTAACCCTAACCCTAACCCTAACTCTAACCCTCAACCTAACCCTAACCCTAACTCTCACCCTCACCCTCACCCTCACATTCATCCTAACCCTAACTCTAACCCTAACCCTAACCCTGACGCTAACCCTAACCCTAATGCTAACCCTAGTGTAACCCTAACTGTAACCTTAACCCTTGAATAATCCAAATCCTAACCCGGACCCTAACCCTAACTCTGGCCTATCCCTAAACGTAACCCTAACCATAAAACTAACCCTAACCCTAAACTCAAGCTCACCCTCACCCTCATATTCATCCTAACCCTAACCCTAACCCTAAACCTTCATTGCTGGCCTAACCCTAACCCTAATCCTAAGCCTAACCCTAACCCTAACCCTCATTCTGAACAAGACCCTAACCCTAACCCTAACCCTGAACTTAACCCTAACTCTCACGCTGACAATGAGCCTAACCCTAACCGTAACCCTAAACCTAGCCATCACCCTCATCCTAACCCTAACCCTAACACTAACCCTAAACCTTCAGTGCTGGCCTAACGCTAATACTAACAATAACACTTAACTTATACCAAAACCTAAACCCCACCAAAACGATCACCCTAACCCTAACCCTAAACTTAACCCTAACCCTCACGCTGACCCAGACCCTAACCCAAACTGAAACCTTTACCCTAACCCTAACCCTAACCTTAACCTAAACATAACCCTAACCTAACCTTAACCCTAAACCCCACCTTCGCCAAAACACTAACCGTAACCCTAAACCTAACACTATCCCTAGCCTCAACCTAACCCTAACCTTAACCCTAACACTAACCCTAAACCTAACAATAACCCTAAACCTAACCCTAACAATAACACTAAACCTAACACTAATTATAACCCTAACCCTAAACCTAACAATAACCTTAACCCTCACATTCATCCTAACCCTAAAGCTAACCCTACACTGACACTAACCCTAACTCTAACGCCTAACCCTAATCCCAACCCTACCCCTCATCCTAACTCTAAACCTAACCCTCACCCTCACCCTAACCCTAACCCTAACTCTAACCCTCACCATAGCCTAGCCGAAACCTAAAAATAACCCTACCATAACTCTAACCCTAACCCTAACCCCTAACCCTAACCCTAACCCTAAATGTAACCCTAACCCTAACTGTAACCGTAAACCTAACCCTAAACATAACCGTAACCCTAAACATAACCCTAACCCTAACCTTCTCTCCTAACCCTAACCCTAATGCTAACCTAACCCTCACCCTTGCCCTAACCCTACCCCTAACCCTCACACTGACCCAGACCCCAATGCTAACCCTAACCCTAACCCTAACACTAACCTTACCCCTAACCCTAACCCTCTCCCCTAACCCTAATGCTAACCTAACACTCACCCTCACCCTAACCCTAACCCTAACGCTAACCCTCAACCTAACCCTAACACTCACCTTCACCCTCACCCTCACATTCATCCTAACAATAACCCCAAAACCTAACCCTAACTCTAAACCTTCATTACTGGACTAACTCTGACCCTAAACCTAACCCTAAGCCTAAGCCTAAGCCTAAGCCTAAGCCTAACCATAACCCTAACCGTCACAATGACCAAGAAACTAACTCTAACCCTAAACTTAACCCTAACACTCACGCTAAACCAGATCCTAACCCTAACCCTAACCCAGTCCCTAACTCTGACCCTAACCCTAACTCTCACACTGACCAAGAGCCTAACCCTAACTGTAACCATGAACCTAGCCATCACCCTCATCCTAACACTGACCCTAACACTAACACTAACCCTAAACCATCATTGCTGGCCTAACGCTAATACTAACAGTAACCCTTAACCTAACCCTAAACCTAACCCTCACCAAAATGATCACCCTAACCCTAACCCTAACCTTAACCCTAAACTAAACATAACCCTAAACATAAACCTAACCGTAAACCTAAACCCCACCTTCAACAAAACGCTAACCCTAACCCTAACCCTAAACCTAACACTATCCCTGGCCTCAACCTAACCCTAACCTTAACCCTAACACTAGCCCTAAACCTAACAATAACAATAAACCTAACCCTAACTATAACCCTAAACTTAACCCTAACCCTAACAATAACCCTAACCCTCACATTCATCCTAACTCTAAACCTAACAGCACCCTGACACTAACCCTAACCCTAACCCTAACCCCAACCCTAACCCTCACCATCACCCTAACGCTAACCCTAACCCTAACCCTAACCCTAACCCTCACCCTCACTCTAACCCTAACTCTAACACTAACCCTCACCCTAGCAGAGCCGAAACCTAAAACTAACCCTAAAATAACCCTAACCCTAACCCTGACCCTGACCCAGACCCTAAGACTACCATAACCCTAATACTAGCCCTGACCCTCATCCTAACCCTAAGCCTTAGCCTAACGCTAACCCTAACCCTACCCCTAAACCTAACCCTAACCCTCACCCTCACCCTAACGCTAACCCTAACCCTCACCCTTACCCTAACTATAATGCTAATGCTAACACTAACCCTAAAACTAATCCTAGCCCTTGCCCTCTTCCTAACCCTAACCCGAACCCTAACCCTTCATTGCTGACCTAACCCTAATACTGACAGTAACCCTAACCCTAATCCTCATCCTAACCCTAAGCCTAAGCCTAAGCCTAACCCTAAACCCTACCACTAAACCTAACACTCACGCTGAACCAGATCCTAAGCCTAAGCTTAACCCTAACCCTAACCATAACCCTAACCCCTGAACCTAACCCTAACCTAACCCTCACCTTCACCCTAACCCTAACCCTAACTCTAACCCTCAACCTAACCCTAACCCTAACTCTACCCCTAACCCTCCCCCTCCGCCTAACCCTAACCCTAACTCTAACCCTCAAACTAAACATAACCCTAACCCTAACCCTAACCCTAACTCTCACCCTCATCCTCACATTCATTCTAAACCTAACCCTAACCCTTCATTGCTGGCCTAAACCTAATACTGATACTAACCCTAACTCTAAACCTCATCCAAAACCTAAGCCTAAGCCTAACGCTAAACCCTACCCCTAAACCTAATACGCTGAACCAGATCCTAAGCCTAAGCTTAACCCTAACCACTAACCCTAACCCTAACAATAAACTAACCCTCACCCTCACCCTAACACTAACAATAACTCTAACCCTCAACCTAATCCTAACCCTCACCCTTACCCTCACCCTCACCCGCACCCTCACATTCATCCTAACCCTAACTCTAACCATAACCCTAACCCTAAACTTAAACCTAACCCTGACCCTAACCCTTACCGTAAACCTGGCCTAACCCTAACCCTTATGCTAACCCTAGCGTAACCCTAACAGTAACCCTAACCCTAACCCTAACCCTAACTCTAGCCTAACCCTAAACCTAACCCTAACCTGAAAACTAACCCTAACCCTAAACATAACAATAACCCTCACGCTCACCCTCACCCTCATCCTCACATTCATGCTAAACCTAACCCTAACCGTAATCCTTCATTACTGGCCTAACTGTGACCCTAACCTTAATTCCCCTAACCCTAACCCTAACCCTAACCCTAAACCTAACCCTAACACTCATGCTGAACAAGACCCTAACCCTAACCCGAAACTTAACCCTGACCCTAAACCTAACCTTAACCCTAACCCTCACGCTGACCGAGACACTAACCCTAACTGAAACCTTAACCCTAACCCTAACCCTAAACCTAAACATAACCCTAAACCTAACCCTAAACCTAACCCTAACCCTAAAGCCCACCTTCACCAAAACGCTAATCCTAACCCTAACCCTAAACCTAACACTATCCCTGGCCTCAACCTAACCCTAAACCTAACCCGAAGCCTAACCCTAACCCTAACTCTCACACTGACCAAGTCCCTAACACTAACCATAAACCTAACCCTAACACTCACGCTGAACGAGAACCTAACCCTAAACCTAACCCTAACACTGACCCTAACCCTAACTCTCACGCTGACCCTGAGCCTAACCCTAAACATAACCCTAAACCTAGCCATCACCCTCATCCTAACCCTAACCCTAACAGTAACCCTAAACCTTCACTGCTGGCCTAACGCTAATACTAACAGTAACCCTCAACTTACACCTAACCCTAACCCTCACCAAAATGATCACCCTAACCCTAACCCTAACTTAACACTAACCCTCACACTGACCCAGAACCTAACCCTAAAGGAAAATTTAACCCTAACCCTAAACCTAAATATAACCCTAACCCTAAACCTAACCTTAACCCTAAACCCCACCTTCAAACAAAACGCTAACCCTAACCCTAAATCTAACACTATCCCTAGCCTCAACCTAACTCTAACCTTAATCGTAACACTAAGCCTAAACCTAGCAATAACCCTAAACCTAACCCTAACAATAACCCTAAACCTAACCCTAATTATAAACCTAACCCTAAACCTAACAATAACCCTAACCCTCACATTCATCCTAACCCTAAACCTAACCTTACCCTGACACTAACACTAACCCTAATGCCTAACCCTAACCCCATTCCTAACCCTCACCATCACCCTAATGCTAACCCTAACCCTAAACCTCACCCTCTTGCCAACCCTAACCCTAACTCTAACACTAACCCTAACCCTAACCCTCATCCTATCCCTAAGCCGAAGCCTAACCCTAACCCTACCACTAAACCTAACAATAAACCAAAACCTCACCCTCACCCTAACGCCAATCCTAACCCTAACCCTCACCCTCACCCTAACCCTAACCCCAATGCTAACCCTAACACTAACCCTAATGCTAACCCTAACCCTTGCCCTCTTCTTAACCATAACCCAAACCCTAACCCTTCATTGCTGACCTAACCCTAATACTGACACTAACCCTAACCCTCATTCTAACCCTAAGCCTAAGCCTAAACCTAATCCTAAATCCTCCAAATAAACCTAACACTCACACTGAACCAGATCCTAAGCCTAAGCTTAACCCTATCACCTAACCCTAAAGATAACACCTGACAATAACCATACCCTAACCCTCACCCTCACCCTAAGCCTAACCCTAACTCTAACCCTCAACCTAACCCTAACCTTAACCCTACCCCTAACTCTCACCCTCACCCTCACACTCATCCTAACCCTAACTCTAAACCTAACCCTAACACTAACCCTAAATATGACCCTAACCTAACCCTAAACCTGTCCTATCCCTAGCCCTAATGCTAACCCTAGCATAACCCTAAATGTAACCCTAACCCTTGATTAATGCTAACCATGACCCCGACCCTAACCCTAACTCTGTCCTATCCCTAACTCTAACCCTAAACCTAAAACTAACCCTAACCCTAAACCTAACACTAACCCTAACCCTAACCCTAACGGTCACCCTCACCCTTAACCTCAACCTCAAATTCATCCTAATGCTAACCCTAAACCTAACCCTAAACCTTCATTGCTGGCCTAACTCTGACCCTAACCTTAACCCTAACCCTAACCCTTCATTGCTGGCCTAACCCTAACCCTGACCCTAACCCTAAGCTTAACCCTCACGCTGATCAAGACCCTAACGCTAACCCTAAACCTAACCCTAACACACATGCTGAACCAGACACTAGCCCTAACCCTAACCCTGACCCTAAAAATAACCCCAGCCATAACCCTCACCCTCAACCTAACACTAACCCTAACCGTAAGCCTCACCCTAACCCTAACCCTAACTCTAAACCTCAACCTAACCCTAACCCTAACTCTCACCTTCACCCTCAACCTCACCC
The DNA here is from genome assembly GCA_010120015.1 of Rhombomys opimus. Classification (NCBI taxonomy): domain Eukaryota; kingdom Metazoa; phylum Chordata; class Mammalia; order Rodentia; family Muridae; genus Rhombomys; species Rhombomys opimus. Next base: position 241,501 of record REGO01000965.1, read on the forward strand.
TCACATTCATCCTAACCCTAACTCTAACCCTATCCCTAACCCTAACCCTAACCCTAACCTTAAACCTGGCCTAACGCTAACCCTAATGCTAACTCTAGCGTAACCCTAACTGTACCCTAACCCTTGACTGATCCTAACCCTAACCCGGACCCTAACCGGGACCCTAACCCTAAGTTTGGCCTATCAGTAAACGTAACCCTAACCCTAACACTACCCCTAACCCTAACCCTAGCTCTTGCCCTCTTTCTAACCCGAACCCTAACCCAAAACCTAACCCTTCATTGCTGACCTAACCTTAATACTGACACTAACCCTAATCCTCATTATAACCATAAGCCTAAGCCTAAGCCTAACCCTTAACCCTACACCTAAACCTAACTCTCACGCTGAAACAGATCATAAGCCTAAGCTTAACCCTAACCTCTAACCCTAAACCTAACCCCTGACCCTAACCTAACCCTCAACCTCACCCTAACCCTAACTCTAACCCTCAAAATAACCCTAAACCTAACCCTAACTCTCACCCTCACCCTCATATTCATCCTAACCTTAACCCTAACTCTAACCCTAAACCTAACCCCAACCATAACCCTAACACTAACCGTAACCTTGACCCTAACCCTAACCCTAAACATGGCCTAACCCTAACCATAAGGCTAACCCTAGCATTACCCTAACCATAAAACTAGCCTTGATTAATCCTAACCCTAACCCGGACCCTAACCCTAACTCTGGCCTATCCCTAATTCTAAACCTAAC
>REGO01000965.1:322612-333889 GCA_010120015.1 Rhombomys opimus
GGGATAGGGTTAGGTTTAGGGATAGGGCTAGGGTTAGGGCTAGGGTTAGGGTTAGGGTTAGGGTTAGTGTTAGGGCTAGGGCTAGGGCTAGGTTAAGGGTTAGGGCTAGGGTTAGGTCTAAAACTAGGGTTAGGGTTAGGACAAGGTTTATGTTTATGGCTATGGTTAGGTCTAAGTCTAAGGTTAGGTTTAGGGCTAAGTTTAGGGCTAGGATTAGGGATAGGGTTAGGGCTAGGGTTAGGGTTAGGTTTAGGGGTAGAACTAGGGATAGGGTCAAGTTTAGGGTTAGGGATAGGGTTAGGGTTAGGTTTAGGGCTAGGTTTAGGGTTAGGGCTAGGGTTAGGTCTAAGGCTAGTGTTGGGGTTAGCACTAGGGCTAGGATTATGACTAGGGTCAGGGTTAGGGCTACAGTTAGGTTTAGGGTTAGGTCTAGGGCTAGGGTTAAGGTTAGGGCTAGGGTTAGGGTTAGGGTTAGGGCTAGGGCTAGGACTAGGGCTAGGGGTAGCCCTAGGTCTCAGGTTAGGCTTAAGTCTAAGGATAGAGTTAAGTTTAGGGCTAGGGTGTGGGCTAAGGTTATGGTTAGGGTCAGGGCTAGGGCTAGGTTTAGACTTAGGGTTAGGACTAGGGTTAGTGTTAGGGATAGGGTGAGGATTAGGGTTAGGGTTAGGGCTAGGGTTAGGTTTAGTTTTAGGGTTAGGGTAAGGCTGGAGTTAGGATTAGTGCTAAGGCTAGGGCTAATTAGGGTTAGTGCTATTTCTAGGGTTAGGGTTAGCTTTATGTCTCTTGCTAGGTCTCGGTTTAGGGTTAAGGTTAGGGTTAGGGTTTTGGCTAGGGTTAGGGCTAAGGTTTAGGTTAAGATTAGGGTTGGGTTAGGGCTAGGTTTAGGTTTAGTGTTAGGGTTAGGTTTAGAATTAGTGTGAACGATAGGGTTAGGTCTTGTGCTAGGGTTAGGGTTAAGGCTAGTGTTAGATTTAGGTTTAGGATTAGGGTTAGGGGTATGGTTAGGGTTAGGGTTAGGTCTAGGGCTAGGGTTAGGGCTAGGTCTAGTGTTATGGTTAGGGATAGTGCTAGCGTTATTGTTAGTGTTAGGTCTCAAGACCATTTTTAGGTTTAGGGTTAGGTTTGGGGCTAGGTTTAGGGCTAAGGCTAAGTTTAGGGTTAGGGCTAGGGTTAGGGCTAGGAATAGGTTTAGGCCTAGGGTTAGGATTAAAGTTCGGGGTCGGGCTAGGGTTAGGGTTAGGTTTAGGGCTAGGGTTAGACCTAGGGTTAGGGTTAAGTTAAGGTGTTGGACTAGGTTTATGGTTAGGTTTAGGGCTAGGGTTAAAGTTAGGATTAGGGTAGGGCTGGGGCTAATGCTAAGTTTAGGGTTAGGGTTGGGCTTAGTGTTAGGTTTAGGTTTAGGGTTAGTGTTAAGGCCAGGGCTTAGGTTAGGTTAAGGGCTAGGGTTAAGTCTAAGGCTAGGGTTAGGGTTAGGGCTAGTGCTACGGTTAGGGTTAGGGTCAGGTTTACGGTTAAGGTTAGGGCTAGGGCTCTGGTTAGGGCTAGGGCTAAGTTTAGGTTTAGGGCTAGCCATAGGGCTAGGGTAGATTTAGGGTTATGTCTAGGGTTAGGTTTAGGGTTAGGGTTAGGGTTAGGGTTAGAATTAGGGTTAGGGCTAGGGTTAGGCCTAGGATTAGGTTTAGACCTAGGGTTAGGGTTAAGTTAAGGTTTTGGGCTAGTGTTAGGGTTATGGTTATGGTTATGGTTAGGCGTTAGAGTTAGGGCTAGGGTTAGGGTTAGGGTTGGGGTTTGGGCTAGGGCTAAGGTTAGGTTTAGAGTTAGGGTTAGGGTCAGGTTTAGTTTTAGGGTTAGGGCTTGGGTTAGGGCTAGCGTTAAGTTTAGGTTAGGGTTAGCCTATAATTAGGGTTAAGATTAGGGTTAGGCCTAGTCTTACAGTTAAGGTAATGTGTCGGGTGGGGTTAGGGTTAGGGTTAGAGCTTGGCTTAAGGTTAGGGTTAGAGTTGGGGTTTTGCTAGGGCTAGGGTTAGGTGTATTGTTAGGGTTAGGGTAAGGGCTAGGGTTAGTTTTAGGGTTAGGGCTAGGGCTAAGGTTAAGGTCAGGGCTAGGTTTAGGGTTACAATTCAGGTTAGGGCTAAGTTTAGGATTAGGGTTAGGGTTAGGTTTAGGGGTAGGGCTAGGGTTAGTTCTAAGGCTAGGTTTAGGGCTAGGGCTAGGTTTAGGGTTAGGTCAATGTTTAGGTCTAAAACTAGGGTTTGGGTTAGGGTTAGGTTTAGGGATAGGGTTAGGGTTAGTGTTAGGGCTAGGGCTACGGTTAGGTCTAAGGCTAGGTTTAGGGCTAGGGCTAGGTTTAGGGTTAGGTCAATGGTTAGGTCTAAAACTAGAGTTTGGGTCAGGGTTAGGGCTAGGTTTATTTTTAGGGCTAGGGCTAGGGCTAGGTTAATGGTTAGGGCTAGGGTTAGGTCTAAAACTAGGGTTAGGGTTAGGCCAAGGTTCATGTTTATGGCTATGGTTAGGTCTAAATCTAAGTCTAAGGTTAGGTTTAGGGCTAAGTTAAGGGCTAGGGTTATGGTTATGGTTAAGGTTAGGCGTTAGAGTTAGGGTTAGGGTTAGGGCTAGGGTTAGGGCTAGGGTTAGGGTTAGGTAAAGGGTTATGGTTAGGTTTAGGGTTAAGGATAGGGTTGGGGTTTGGGCTAGGTTTAGGGTTAGGGTTAGGGTTATGGTTAGGATGAGGGCTAGGGCTAGGGTTAGGTTTATTGTTAGGGTTAGGGTCAGGGTTAGGATTACGGTTAGGGCTTGGGTAAGGTTTAGGGCTAGGGCTAAGGTTAGGGTTATTGCTAGGGTTACGTCTAAGTCTAGGGTTCGTGTTAGGCCTAGGGCTAGGGTTAGAGTTATGTCTAGGGATAGGGTTAGGGTTGGGTTTAGGGTTAGGATTAGGGCTAGGGTTAAGGTTAGGTTTAGGGCTAGGGCTAGGGATTGGGTTAGGTTTAGGGTTAGGGTTATGAATAGGGTTAGGGTTAGGGTTAGGGCTAGGGCTAGCATTAGCATTTCAGGGTTAGGTTTAGTGTTAGGGTTAGGGCTAATGCCAAGGTTAGCATTAGCGCTAGGTTTACGTTTAGTCTTAGGGTTAGGGCTAGAGCTAGGGTAAGGGTTATGTCTAGGTTTAGGGTTAAGGTTAGTGTTAGGGTTAGGTTTAGGGTTAGGATTAGGGCTAGTGTCAGGGTTAGAGCTAGGGTTAGGGTTAGGGTTTGGGTTAGGGATAGGGTTAGGGCTAGGTTTTGGGCTAGGGTTAGGTTTAGAGTTACTGTTAGTTCTAGGGCTAGGGTTAGGTTTAGGGCTAGGGTTAGGGTTAGGATGAGGGCTTGGACTAGGGTTAAGTTTATTGTTAGGGTTAGGGTCGGGTTAGGGTTAGGTTTTGGTTTGGGGCTAGGGTTAGATTTAGGGCGAGGGCTAGGGTTAGGTCTAGCGCTAGGGCTAGAATTAGGGCTAGGGTCAGGGTTAGGGCAAGGGTTAGGTTTAGGGCTAGGGCTAGGACCATGGCTAGGGATAGCACTTGGTCTAGGGATAGGCTTAAGTCTAACGGTAGGTTTAAGTTTAGGGTTAGGTTGTGGGCTAAGGCTCTGGTTAGGGTCAGGGCTAGGGCTTGGTTTAGAGTTAGGATTAGGGTAAGGGCTAGGGTTAACTTTAGGGCTAGGGGTAGGTCTATTGCTAGGGTTAGAGTTAGAGCTACGGTTAGGGTTAGGAATAGGGATAGGGTTAGTGTTAGCATTAGGTCTTGGGCTAGGGCTAGCTTTAGGGTTAGGGCTAGGGTTAGGGCTAAGGCTAAAGTTAAGGTTAGGGTTAGGGCTAAGGCTAAGTTTAGGGTAGCGCTAGGGTTAGAGTTAGGTTCAGGGTTAGGGTTAGGGCTAGGGCTAGGGTTAAGGTTAGGACTAAGATGTGGTCTAAAGCTAGGGTCAGGGTTACGGCTAGGGCTAGGGTTAGTGTTAGGGTTAGGGCTAGGCCTAGGGTTACGTCTAGCGCTAGGTTTAGGTCTACAGCTAGGGTTAGGGTTAGGGCTAGGGCTACGAGTAGGGTTAGGGCTAGGGTTAGGGCTAGGGTTAGGGTTAGGCCTAGGGTTCGGGTTAAGGTAAGGTGTGGGGCTATGGTTAGTTTTAGGGTTAGGGTTAGGGCTAGGATTACGGTTAGGGTTAGGTCTAGGGTTCAGGTTAGAGCTAAGGCTAGGGTTAATGTTAAGGCTAGGGTGTGGTCTAATGCTAGGTTTATGGTTAGGGCTAGGGCTAGGGCTAGGGTTAGGGTTAGGGTTAGGGTTAGGGCTAGGGTTAATGTTAAGGTTAGGGCTAGGGTTAGGTCTAATGCTAGGGTTAGGGCTAGGGTTAGTATTAGGGCTCGGTTAGGGTTATGGCTAGGGTAGGGCTAGGGCTAGGGTCAGGTTTAGTGCCTGGTTTAGCTTTAGGTTTAGGATTATGGTTAATTCTAGGGTTAGGAATAGGTCTAGGGCTAGGGTTAAGGTTTAGGTTTAGGGCTTGGGCTACGGCTAGGGCTACGGCTAGGGCTACGGCTAGGGCTAGGGCTAGGGGTAGGCCTAGGTCTAGGGTTATGGCTAGGGTTAAGGTTAAAGCTAGGGCTAGGGTTAGGGTTAGGGCTAAGGCTAGGTTTAGGGTAATGCCTAGGGTTAGGGTTAGGGATAGATTTAATGTTAGGGATAGGGCTAGGGTTAGCCTTAGCGTTAGGTATTGGGCTAGGTCTAGGGTTACGGTTAGGATTACTGTTAGGGTTAGGTTTAGGTTTAGGTCTAAGGTTAAGGTTAGGATTACGGTTAGGGTTAGGTTTAGGGCTAAGGCTAAGGCTAAGTTTAGGGTTAGGGCTAGGGCTAGGGCTAGGGCTAATTTTAGGGCTAGGGTTTATTCTAAGGCTAGGGTTAGGGTTAGGGTTAGGGCTAGGGTTAGGATGAGGGCTAGGGCTAGGGTTAGGTTTATTGTTAGGGTTAGGATCAGGGGTAGGGTTAGGGTTAGGTTTAGGGCTAAGTTTAGGGTTAGGGCTAGGGCTAAGGTCACTTTTCAGTAGTGCTTTGCGTTTCTCTTCTTGCGTTGCAAACTTGTTTCTGTGCCGTATAATGCAAGATATCACTTTTCAGTTGTCCTGTATTCATAATTTTGCGAGCGACACATATGTGATTTAGTTTACAACATTGTGCTTTCCGTTTCTGTTCTTTTGATAGTAACTTGTTTCTGTGCTGTAGAGTGCAATATATCACTTTTCAGTTTTACTCTTATCCTAATTGAGCGGCGACACATATGTGAATTAGTTTACAATGTTGTGCTTTGTGTTGATGCTCTTTCGTTGGAAACTAGTTTCTGTGCTGTACAGTGCGACATATCACTTTTCAGTTTTCCTGTATTCCTAATTTAGCGAGTGACACACATGTGAATTAGTTTACAATGTAGTGCTTTGCCTTTCTATTCTTTTGATGGTAATTTGTTTCTGTGCTGTAGAATGCGATATATCACTGCTAGGAGCCTAGGGCAAGAAATGAGTGGGTAGGAGAAAGGGCAAGGAGAGCTTTGAGCAGAGCTGGACGAGAGATCTGGTAACAAGGTGGAGACATGGACTAGACCTAAGATATCACTAAAAGGAAGTATGTGGGAATCTAAATGTTAGGAAACGATGAGGGCTTGGAGTTTTGGGAGGGAGTAACTATTGCCCAGCATTGTGTTCAAGATTAACTAAATAATCCCAGTCTCTGTGTGGTGATTTAATTATACAACTGTTTAGGATTAACAGCAAGCTTAACTAAAAGTTAATCATTAGTAAATATTAATCGCCACCACCAACAGTTAGATTTGGGTTTGGGGTTAGGTTTAGGGATTAGGGTTAGGGTTAGGATTACGATTAGGTTAGGGTTAGGTTTAGGATTAAGATTAGGGCTAGAGGTTAGGGTTAGGGTTCGAGTTAGGGTGAGGCTTAGGGGTAAGGGTTAGGGGTTAGGGTCAAAATTAGGGGTTATTGTTAGGCTTAGGGTTAGGGGTTAAGGTTAGGTTTGGGGTAGGGTTAGATTAGGGTTAGGGTTAGGGCTAGGGTTAGGACTAAGTCTAAGGTTAGGGTTAGGACTAGGTTTAGGGCTAGGGTTAGGGTTAGGTTTAGTGTTAGGGTTAGGGTTAGGATTAAGGTTAGATTTAGGGTTAGGTTTAGGGCTAGGGTTAGGGTTACTGTTAGGGCTCAGACTAGGGTTAGAGTTAGTATAAGGGCTAGGGTTAGGGTTAATGCTAGGTCAAGGATTATGGTTTAGGGGTAGGGCTATGTTTAGGGTTAGGGTTAGGGCTAGGGCTAGGGCTAGGTGTAGGGCTATGTCTAGGGTTAGGGTTAGGGTTAGGGTTAGGGTTAGGGTTAGGGTTAGGGTTAGGGTTAGGGCTAATGCTAGGGCTAGGTTTAGGGCTAGGGTTAGAGTTAGGGCTAAGGCTAGGGCTAGGGTTAGGGTTAGTGCTAGGTTGTGGGTTAGGGTTAGGGCTATGATGTAGGCTAAGGCTAGGTTTAGGCTTTGGTCTAGCGCTAGGGTTAGTGTTATGGATCAGACTTGCGTTATGGTTAGTATAAGGGCAAGCGTTAGGGTTAGTGCTAGGTCTAGGTTTAGGGCTAGGGATAAGGTTAGGGCTAGGGCGTGGGCTTAGGCAAGGGTTATGGTTACGGCTAGGGCTAGGGCTAGGGTCAGGTTTAGGGCTAGGGTTAGGTTTAGGTTTAGGGTTAGGGCTAGGGTTAGGGTTAGGTTTAGGTCTAGGGCTAAGGTTAAAGTTAGGGCTAGGGTTAGGGTTAGGGCTAGGGGTAGGGCTAGGTTTGGGGTTAGGTCTAGGGTCAGGGTTAGGATTAGGGTTAGGTTTAGGTTTAGGGTTAGGGTTAGGGCTAGGGCTAGGTTTAAGGTTAGGGCTAGGGTTAGGTCTAAGGCTAGGGTTAGGGTTAGGGCTAGGGCTAGCATTAGGTTTAGGACTACAGTTAGGGCTGGAATTAGGGTTAGGCATAGTGTTAGGGTTAAGGTAAGGTTTCAGGCTAGGGTTAGGGTTAGGTTTAGGGCCAGGGTTAGGGTTAGGGTTATGGCTAGGGTTATGGTTAGGGCAAGAGCTAGTGTCAAGGTTAGGGCTAGGGCTAGGGTTACGTTTAGGACTAGGGTTAGGGCTAGGGCTAGGGTTAGGGTTAGGGCTAGGGCTAGGGTTAGGGTTAGGGCTAGGAGAAGGGTTAGGTTTAATGTAAGGAGTTGGGCTAGGGTTAAGGTTAGGATTAGGATTAGGTTTAGGGTTAGGGTTAGGGCTTGGGCTAGGGTTAGGGTTAGGGTTAGGATCACGGCTAGTGTTAGGGTTAGGGTTAGGGTTATGGTTAGGTCTAAGGCTAGGGTTAGGGTTAGGGTTAGGGTTAGGGTTAGGGTTAGGTTTATTGTTAGGTTTAGGGCTAGGGTTAGGGTTAGGGTTAGGGTTAAGGTAAGGGTTCAGTGTAGTTTTAGGGTTAGGGATAGGGTTAGAGCTAGGGCTGCAGTTAGGGTTAGGGATAGGGATAGGGTTAGCATTAGCATTAGGTCTTGGGCTAGGGCTATGGTTAGGGTTAGGGCTAGGGTTAGGTTCAGGGTTCGGGTTAGGGTCACGGTTAGGGTTAGGGTTAGGGCTAGGGTTAGGGTTAGGGTCAGGGCTAGGGCTAAGATTAGGGTTATGGCTAGGAATAGGTCTAAGGCGAGGGTTCGGTTTAGGGCTAGGGCTAGGATTAGTTTAGGGCTGAAGTTAGGTCTAAGTTTAGGGTTAGGGCTAGGATTAGGCTTAGGCCTAGGGTTACGGTTAAGGTAAGGGGTTGGGCTAGGTTTAGGGTTAATGTTAGGCTAGGGCTAGGGTTAGGGTTAGCCGTAGGGTTAGGGCTAAGGCTAAGTTTAAGGTTAGGCTAGGTTTAGGGCTAGGTTTAGGGTTAGGTTTAGGGTTAGGGTAAAGGTTAGGGTTAGGGTTAGGGTTAGGATTAGGCTTAGGGTTAGTGTTAGGGTTAGTGTTAACGTTAAGGTTAAGGTTATGTTTAGGGTTAGGGCTCGGGTTAGGGTTAGGGCTAGGGCTAGGGTTAAGTTTAGGGCTAGGGTTTGGTGTAATGGTAAGGGTAGGGTTAGGGCTAGGGCTAGTGTTAGGGTTAGGACTAGGGTTAGGGTTAGGGTTAGGTTTAGGCCTAGGGTTAGGTCTAAGGCTACGGTTAGGTTTAGGGCTAGGGCTATGGTTAGGGTTTGGCTATGGGTTCAGGTCAGGGCTAGGGTTAGGGCTAGGACTAGGGTTAGGCCTAGGGTTAGGATTAGGATAAGGGGTCCAGCTAGGGTTCGGGTTCGGGTTAGGTTTAGGGCTAAGGGTTAGGGTTAAGCTAAGGTGTTGAGTTTGGTTTAGGTTTAGGGTTAGAGCTAAGGTTAGGGTTAGGGTTAGGGTTAGGGTTAGGTTTAGGGTTAAGTTTGGGGTTAAGCTAATGGGTCAGGCTATTGTTAGTGTTAGGTTTAGGGCTATGGTTAGGGTTAGGGTTAGGGTTAAGCTAAGGTGTTGAGTTTGGTTTTCGTTTAGGGTTAGGGCAAGGGTTAGGCTTAGGTTTAGGGTTAGGATTAGGGCTAGGGTTAGGGTTAAGGCTAGGACTAAGGTTAGGGTTAGGGCTAGGGCTAGGGCTAGGGGTAGGCCTAGTTCTAGTGTTAGGACTAGGGTTGGGTTTAGGGCTAAGGCTTGGGTTAGGTTTAGGGCTAGGTCTAGGGTTATGGTTAGGGTTAAGGTCAGGGTTAGGATTAGGGCTAGTGTTAGAGTTAGGTTTGGGGCTAGGGAAAGGCTAGGTTTAGAATTATAGCTAAGGCTAGGGTTAGGGTTAAGGCAAGGTCTAGGGTTCCGGTTAGGTTTAGGTTTAGAGCTAGGGTTAGGGTTAGGGCTAGGGTTAGGGTTAGGGTTAGGGTTAGGGTTAGGGTTAGGGTTAGGGTTAGGGTTAGGGATAGGGATAGGGATAGACCTAGGGTTAGCATTAGCATTAGGCTAGATTTACATTTAGGGCTAGGACTAGGGCTAGAGCTAGGTTTAGGGTTAAGGTTAGGGTTTGGTCTAAAACTAGGGTTAGGGCTAGGGTTAGGTTTAGGGTAGGGTTAGGGTTAGGGTTAGGGCTCGGGTAAGGGTTAGGGCTAGAGTTCGGGGTTAGGTTTAGGGTTTTGTTTAGGTCTAGGGTTAGGGTTAGGGTTAGGGCTAGGGCTAGTTTTAGGGCGAGGGCTAGGGTTAGGGCTAGGGCTAGTTTTAGGGCGAGAGCTAGGGTTAGGTCTAACGCTAGGGTTAGGGTTAGGGCTAGGGCTAGGATTAGGGCTCCGATCAGGGTTAGGGCTAGTTTTTGGGTTAGGGTAAGGGTTAGGTCTAGGTCTACGGTTAGGGTTAGGGCTAGGGTGTGGGTTAAGTCTAGTGTTAGAGTTAGAGCTAGGGCTAGGTTTAGGGTTAGGGATATGTTTAGGGTTAGGGTTAGGGGTAGGGCTAGGTTTAGGGCTAAGGCTAAGTTTAGGGTTAGGGCTAGGTTTATGGCTAGGTTTATGGTTAGGTTTAGGGTTAGGGTATGGCTAGGGTTAGGGCTAGGATTAGGATTAGGTTTAGGGTTAGGAGTAGGGTCAGGTTTAGTGTTATATTAGGGCTAGGGTTAGGTTTAGGACTAGGGTTAGGGTTAGGAGTAGGATTAGACCTAAGGCTAGGTTTAGGTTAGGGCTCGTTTTAGTGTTAGGGCTAGGTTTAGGGTTAGAATTCGGGTTAGGGCTACGTTTAGGATTAGGGATAGGTTTAGGTTTAGGGATAGGGCTAGGGCTAGGGTTAGGTTTACGGTTAGGGTTACAGTTAGGGCTAGTGTTAGGGTTAGGGCTAGGGTTAGCCCTAGCCCTAGGGCTAGCATTAGCATTAGGTCTTGGGCTAGGCCTAGGTTTAGTGTTAAGGCTAGTGTTAGGGTTAGCGTTAGGTTTAGGATTAGGTTTGGGGCTAGGGATAGGTTTAGGGCTAGGTCTAGGGTTACGGTTAGGGTTAGTGTTAGCATTAGGGCTAAGGTTAGGGTTACGGTTAGGGCTAAGGCCAAGGTTAGGGTTAGGGCTAGGGTTAGGGTTAGGGTTAGATTTAGGTTTAGGGTTAGGGTAGGGCTAGGGTTAGGGCTAGGATTAGGATTAGGGTTAGGGTTAGGGTTAGGATTAGGGTTATGATTAGGGTTAGGTTTAGTGTTAGATTAGGGCTAGGGTTAGGTTTAGGACTAGGGTTAGTGTTAGGAGTAGGCTTAGGGCTAAGGCTAGGTTTAGGGCTAGGTTTAGGGTTATGGTTAGGTTTAGGGTTAGGGCTAGGTTTAGGGTTAGAATTCGGGTTAGGACTAGGTTTAGGATTAGGGATAGGGTTAGGTTTAGGGCTAGGGCTAGGGCTAGGGTTAGGTTTATGGTTAGGGTTACAGTTAGGGCTAGTGTTAGGGTTAGGGCTAGGGTTAGGTTTAGGGTTAGGGCTAGGGTTAGGTCTAAGGGTAGGGTAGATCTAGGGCTCAGGTTAGGGTTATGGCTAGGGTTAGAGTTAGGGTTAGGCTAGGGTAAGGGTTAGGGTTAGGTATAGGACTACGGTTAGGGTCAGGACTATGGTAAGGCCTAGGGTTAGGGTTAGGATTAGGGCTAGGGCTAGGATTAGAGTTAGGGGTAGTGTTAGGTCTAAGGCTAGTGTTAGGTTTAAGGCTAGGTCTTAAACCTAACCCTAGCGTTAGGGCTAGGGTTACGTTTAGGGTTAGGGTTAGGGCTAGGGTTAGGGCTAGGGTTAGGGCTAAGGCTAAGGTTAGGGTTAGGTCTAGGTTTAGGGCTAGGCCTAGGTTTAGGGTAAGGGTTAGGGTTAGGTTTAGGGTTAGGGTTAGTGCTAGGGTTAGGGTTAGGGCTAGGGTTAGGTTTAAGGCTAAAGCCAGGGCTAGGACTAGTTTAAGGGTTAGGGCTAGGGTTAGGTCTAAAATTTGGGTTAGGGTTAGGGCTAGGTTTACGTTTAGTGCTAAGGTTAGCACTAAGGCTAAATCTAAGGTTAGGGTTAAGGCTAGATTTAGGGCAAGGGTTAGGGTTAGGATTAGGCCTACGGTTAGGGCTAGGTTTATGGCTAGAGTTAGCGTTAGGCTTAGGGTAAGGGTTAAGGTAATGGGTCGGGCTAGGGTTAGGGTTAGGACTAGGGCCAGGTTCTGGGTCAGAGTTAGGTCTAAGTTTCGGGTTAGGTTTAGGGTTAGGTTTAGGGCTAGGTTTAGGGTTAGGGTTAGAAATAGGGTTAGGGTAAGGGATTG
>REGO01000965.1:341275-351360 GCA_010120015.1 Rhombomys opimus
GGATAGGGTTAAGGTCAAGGCTAGGGTGTGGACTAAGGCTAGGGTTAGGGTTAGGGCTAGGGCTAGGGTTAGGGTTAGGGTTAGGGCTAGGGCTAGGGTTAGGGTTATTGCTAGGGGAAGGGTTACGTTTAAGGTAAGGAGTAGGGCTAGGGTTAGGTTTAGGGTTAGGGTTAGGTTTAGAGTTAGGGTTAATTTTAGGGTTAGGGGTAGGGTTAGGGTTAGGGCTATGGCTACGGTTAGGGTTATGGTTAGGGCTGGGGCTAATTATAAGTTTAGGGCTAGACTTAGGTCTAAGGCGAGGGTTACGTATAGGGCTAGGGCTAGGGTTAGGTTTACGGCTAAAGTTAGGTCTAAGGCTAGGGTCAGGGTTAGGGCTAGCATTAGGGTTTGGCCTATGGTTAGGGTTAAGGTAAGGGGTTGGGCAAGGGTTAGGTTTATGGTTAGATCTAGTGCTAGGGTTAGGGTTAGGGCTAGGTTTAGGGCTAAGGCTAAGGTTAGGGTTAGGGCTAATGCTAGGGCTAGGGTTAAGGTTAGGTCTAGGGTGTGGGCTATGGCTAAGGTTAGGGTTAGGTCTAGGGCTAGGCTTAGCGTTAGGGCGAGGGTTAGGGTTAGGTCTAGGTTTAGGTCTAAGGCTAGGATTAGGGTTAGGACTAGGGCTAGTTTTAAGGTTAGGGTTAGGGCTACGGTTATGTTTAGGACTAGGGTTAGGTCTAGGGCTACAGTTAGGGTTAGGGCTGGGGCTAGGGTTAGGGCTAAGGCCAGGGTAAGAGTTAGGGTTAAGTTAAGGGGTCGGGCTAGGGCTAGGGTTAGGGTTAGTGCTAGGGTTCGGGTTAGGTTAAGGGTTAAATTCAGGGCTAGGGTTAGGGTTAGGTCTAGGGCTAGGGTTAGCGTTAGGGCTAGGGTTAGGGTTAGGGTTAGGTTTAAGGTTAGGGCTAGGGTTCGGGTTAGGTTTAGGGCTAGGGTTACGGTTAGGTCTAGGTCTAGAGTTAGGACTAGTGATAGGGTTAGGGCAACGGTTAGTGTTAGTGCTGGTGTTTGGGTTAGGGAAAGGGATAGGCATAGTGTTAGCTTTAGGTCTTGGGCTATGGCTAGGGTTAGGGTTAGGGTAAGGTTTAAGGCTAATTTTAGGGCTAGGGCTAAGGTTAGTGTTAGGGCCAGGGTTAGGCCTAAGGCTAAGTTTAGGGTTAGGGCTAGGGTTAGGGTTTGGTTAATGTTTGGCTTAGGGTTAGTGCTAGGGCTAGGGTTAGAGTTCAGGCTAGGGTAAGTGTTAGGGTTAAGATAAGGGGTCGGTCTTGGGTTAGGGTTCGGGTTAGGATAAGGGTTAGGTTTAGGGTTAGGGTTAGGGTTAGGTCAAGGGCTAGGGTTAAGTTTAGGCCTAGGATTAGTTTAGGACTAAAGTTAAGTAATTTAGTGTTAGGGCTTGGATTAGGATTAGGCCTAGGGTTAAGGTTAAGGTAAGGGGTTGGGCTAGGGTTAGGGTTAATTTTAGGGCTAGTTTTAGGGTTGAGGTTAGGGATAGGTTTAGGGCTAAGGCTAAGTTTAGGTCTAGGGCTAGGCTTAGGGTTAGGGCTAGGGATAGGTTTAGATCTAGGCCTAGGGTTAGGGTTAAGGCTAGTGTCAGGGTTAGGTTTAGGATTAGGGTTAGGGCTAAGGGTTAGGTTTAGGTCTAGGTCTAGGACTAGGGTTAGGGCTAGGGCTAGGGTTATGGTTAGGGATAGCGCTAGCATTAGGGCTATGGTTCATGTTAGGGTTATGTCTAGGGGTAGGTTTATGATTACGGTAGTGTTAGGGTTAGGTTTAGAATTAGGGTTAGGAATAGGGTTAGGGTTAGGGCTATGGCTAGGTTAAATCTAGGGTTAGGGTTAGGGCTAAGGCTAGGGTTAGGGTTAGGGCTAGGTCTAGGGTAAGGGTTAGGGCTAGGGTTAGGGCTAGGACTAGGTTTAGGCATAGGGTTATGATTAAGGTAAAGGGTCTAGCTAGGGTTAGGTTTAGGGCTAAGGCTAAGTTTAGGGTTAGGTCTAGGGTTAGGTCAAAAACTAGGGTTAGGGTTAGGGCTAGGTTTAGGTTTAGGGCTAGGGTTAGGGCTAAGGCTAAGGTTAGGGTTAGGGCTAGGTTTAGCGCTATGGTTTGGGTTAGGTTAGGGTTAGGGTAAGGTTTAGGTTTAGGGTTAGGATTAGGTTAGGGTTAGGGTTAGGTTTAGGGCTAGGTCTGGGGTTAAGATTAGGGCTAGGGTGTGGGCTAAGGCTAGGTTTATGGTTAGGTCTAGGGCTAGGGTTAGGTCTAGGGCTAGGGTTAGCTCTAAGGCTAGGGTTAGGGTTAGGGCTAGGGCTAGAATTAGTGTTAGGGCTAGGTTTACGGTTAAGGTAATGTGTTGGGCTCAGGTTAGGGTTGGGTTTAGGGCTAGGGGTAGGGTTAGGGTTATTATTGGGGTTAGGGCTAGGTCTAGGGTTAGGTTTAGTGTTACGGTTAGGGTCAATGTTAGGGTTAAGGTTAGGGCTAGGGTGTGGTCTAATGCTAGGATTATAGTTAGGGCTAGGGCTAGGGTTAGGGCTAGGACTAGTATTAACTTTAAGGCTTGGTTTTGGTCTAAGGCTAGAGTTAGGGCTAGAGTTAGGGTTAGGACTATGGTAAGGTTTAGTGTTAGGTTTAGGCCTAGGGTTAGGTTTAAAGCTAGGGTTAGGTTTAGGGCTAGGGCTAGGGTTAGGGTTAGGGCTATGGCTAGGGTTCAAGCTGGAGTTTGGGTTAGGATTAGGGTTAGGTTTAGCGTTATATTAGGGCTAGGGTTAGGTTTAGCGCTAGGGTTAGGGTTAGGTCTAGGGTTTGGGCTAAGGCTAGGGTTAGGGCTAGGGCTAGGTGTAGGGTTAGGGATAGGTTTAGGGTTAGAATTCGGGTTAGGGCTAGGTTTAGGATTAGGTATAGGGTTAGGTTTAGGGCTAGGGCTAGGGTTAGGTTTAGGTTTAGTGTTAGGGTTAGGGTTAGGGTTAGGAATAGGGTTAGGTTTAGGGCCAGGGCTAGGGTTAGGGTTAGGGCTAGAGTTATGTCTAAGGGTAGGGTAGGGCTAGTGCTAGGTTTAGGGTTAGGTCTAGGGTTAGGTCAAAAACTAGGGTTAGGTTTAGGGCTAGGTTTAGGTTTAGGTCTAGTGCTAGGGCTAGAGTTAGGTTTAGGGTTAGGGTTAGGGTTAGGGTTAGGTCTAAAACTAGGGTTAGGTTTAGGGCTAGGTTTAGGTTTAGGGCTAGGGTTGGGCTAAGGCTAATGTTAGAGTTAGGGTTAGGTTTAGCGCTATGGTTTGGGTTAGGTTAGGGTTAGGGTAAGGTTTAGGGTTAGGGTTAGGATTAGGGTTAGGGTTAGGGTTAGGTTTTGAGCTAGGTCTGGGGTTAAGGTTAGGGCTAGTGTGTGGGCTAAGGCTAGGGTTATGGTTAGGTCTAGGGCTAGGGTTAGGTCTAGGGCTAGGGTTAGCTCTAAGGCTAGGGTTAGGGTTAGGGCTAGGGCCAGAATTAGGGTTAGGGCTAGGGCTAATATTAATGTTAGGGCTTGGTTTTGGTCTAAGGGTAGAGTTAGGGCTAGAGTTAGGGTTAGGACTAGGGTTAGGGTTAGTGTTAGGTTTAGGGCTAGGGCTAGGGTTAGGGTTTGGCTAAGGGTAAGGGTTAGGGCTAGGGTCAGGGCTAGGACTAGGGTTAGGCCTAGGGTTAGGATTAAGGTAGGGGTCCAGCTAGGGTTCGGGTTAGGTTTAGGGCTAGGGTTAGGGTTAAGCTAAGGTGTCCAGTTAGGTTTAGGTGTAGGGTTAGGTCTAAGGTTAGGGTTAGGGTTAGGGCTAGGGCTAGGGTTAGGTTTAGGTTTAGGGTTAGGGTTAGGGTTAAGGAAGGGTTCGGCTATGGTTACTGTTAGGTTTAGGGCTATGGTTAGGGTTTGGGTTAGGGTTATGTCTAAAACTAGGGTTAGGGTTAGGGCTCAGGCTCGGGCCAGGGTTAGAGCAAGGGTTAGGCTTAGGTTTAGGGTTAGTTAGGCTAGGGTTAGGGTTAAGTTTAGGACTAGGGTTAGGGTTAGGGCTAGGGCTAGGGCTAGGGCTAGGGGCAGGCCTAGTTCTAAGGTTAGAACTAGGGTTAGTTTTAGGGCTAAGGCTAGTTTTAGGTTTAGGGCTAGGTCTAAGGTTAGGGTTAGGGTTAATGTGACGGTTGGGATTAGGGCTCGTGTTAGAGTTAGGTTTGGGGCTAGGGAAAGGCTAGTTTTAGGGTTAGGGCTAAGGCTAGGTTTAGGGTTAGGGCTAGGTCTACGGTTAGGGTTAGCATTAGGTCTAGGGCTAGGGCTAGGGTTAGGGTTAGGGCTAGGAATAGGGCTAGGGCTAGTTCTACAGTCAGGGTTAGGGCTAGGGATCTGGTTAGGTTTAGGGGTAGGTTTAGGCCTAGGGTTAGGGTTAGGTCTATTGCTAGGTTTAGGGTTAGGGCTAGGGTTAGGGTTAGGGCTAGGTCTAGGGTAATGGTAGGGCTAGGTCTAGGGTTACGGTTAGGGTTAGTGCTAGCATTAGGGCTAGGGTTAGAGCTAGCCCTAGGGTTAGGGTTAGGATGAGGGATAGGGCTAGGTTTAGGTTTATTGTTAGGGTTAGGGTTAGGGTAAGAGTTAGGGCTGGGGCTAAGGTTAGGCTTAGGGCTAGGTTAGTTCTAAGGCTACGGTTCGGGTTAGAGTTAGGGCTAGGGTTAGATTTATGTCTAAGGTTAGGGTTAAGGTTAGGGTTAGGTTACGTTTAGGTTAAACGTTAGGGCTAGGGCTAGGGTTAAGGTTAGGGCTAGGGTGTTGGCTAAGGCTAGGGTTAGATTTATCCCTAGGGTAGAGTTATGGTTACGGTTATGGCTAGCGCTAGTTTTAGGGTTAGTGCAAGGGTTAGGGTTTTGTCTAGGACTAGGGTTAGGGTTAGGGCTAGGGTTTGGTCTAAGGCTAAGGTTAGGGCTAGGGCTAGGATTACGGTTAGGGTTAGTGTTAGGGTTAGGATTAGGGTTAGGGTTAGGATTAGGGTTAGGATTAAAGTTAGGTTTAGGTTTAGGTTTAGGGTTAGGGCTAGGGCTAGGGTTAGGGTTAGGGTTAGTGTTAGGGTCAGGGCTAAGGTTAGGGTTAGGGTTAGGGCTAGGGTTAGGGCTAGGGCTAGGACTAGGGGTAGTGTTAGGGCTATGTTTAGGGCAAGGGTTAGGGATAAGGCTAAGGGTAGAATTAGGTTTGTGTTAGGGCTAGGGTTAGGATTAGGTTTATGGTTAGGGTTAGGGCGAAGGTTAGGGTTAGGTCTAGTGCTAGGGTTAGGGTTAAGGCTAATGTTAGGGTTAGGTTTAGGATTAGGGTTAGGAATAGGGTTAGGGTTACGCCTAGGTCTACGGCTAGGTGTAGGGCTATGTCTAGGGTTATGGTTATGGATAGTGCTAGCCTTAGGGCTAGGGTTAGGGTTAGGGTTAGGGCTAAGGCTAGGGCTTGGGTTAGGCCTAGGGTTAGGGTTAGGTTTTTTATTAGGTTTAGGGCTAAAACTAGGGTTAAGGTTAAGGCTAGGGTGTGGGCTAAGGCTGGGGTTAGTGTTAGGGCAAGGGCTCAGACTAGGGTTAGGGTTAGGGCTAGGGCTAAGGTTACGTTTAGGACAAGGGTTAGGTCTAGTGTTAGGGTTAGTGTTAGAGCTAGGGCTAGCTTTAGGGTTAGGGCTAGGTAAGGGTTAGGGTTAGGATTAGGGCTAGAATTAGGTTTAGGGCAAGGACTATGGCTAGGGTTATGGTTAGGGCTAGGGCTAGGTTTACGTTTAGATCTAGGGTTAGGTCTAGTGCTAGGGTTAGGGTTAGGTTTAGGGCTAGGTTTAGGGTTAGGTCTAGGGCTAGGGTTAGGGTTAGGCCTAGGGTTAGGGTTAGGGATAGGGATAGGGATAGGGATGGGGATAGGGTTAGGTCTAAGGCTAAGGTTATTGTTAGGGCAAGGGTTAGGGCTAATGCTAAGTTTAGTGTTAGGGGTAGGGTTAAGGTTAGGGTTAGGGTTAGGGTTAGGGCTAGGGCTAGGGTTAGGGTTAGGGCTAGGGTTAGGTATAAATCTAGGGTTAGGGTTAGGGCTATGACTAGGACTAGGATTACGGGTAGGCCTAGGTCTAGGTTTAGGGCTAGGGTTAGGGTTAGGTCTAAGGCTAGGGCTAGGTTCAGCATAAGGGTTAGTGTTAGGGTCAATGTTAGGTTTAGGGCTAGTGTTAGGGTTAGGTTTAGGGCTAGGGTAAGGCTAGGGTTAGGGTTAGGTCTAAGGCTAGGGTTAGTATTAGGGCTATGTCCAGGGTTATGGTTAGTGTTAGGTTTAGGGCTAGGGTTAGTGTTAGGGCTATGTTTAGGGCAAGGGTTAGGGATAAGGCTAAGGTTAGAATTAGGTTTGTGTTAGGGCTAGGGTTAGGATTAGGTTTATGGTTAGGGTTAGGGCAAGGGTTAGGTTTAGGTCTCGTGCTAGGGTTAGGGTTAAGGCTAGTGTTAGTGTTAGGTTCAGGATTAGGGTTAGGGCTAGGGTTAGGGTTAGGGCTAGGTCTAGGGCCAGGGGTATAGTTAGGTGTAGGGTTATGTTTAGGGATAGTGGTAGCATTAGGGCTAGGGTTAAGACTAGGTCTAAGACTAGGGTTAGGGTTAGGGCTAGGGCTAGGATTAGGGCTAGGGTCAGGGTTAGGCCTAGGGTTAGGGTTAGGGTTTTGGTTAGGGTTAGGGTTAGGGTTAAGGTTAGGTCTAGGGCTAGGGTTAAGGTTAGGGCAAGGGTTAGGGTTAGGGCTAGGGCTAGGGTTAGTGTTAGGTTTATGTTTGGGGTTAGGGCTAGGGCTAGGGTTAGGTTTAGTGTTAGGATTAGGTTTAGGGTCGGGGTTAGGGCTAAGGCTAGGGTTAAGATTAGGGCTAGGGTGTGGTCTAAGGCTAGGGTTAGGGTTAGGGCTAGGGCTATTGTTAAGGTTAGGGCTAGGGTGTGGGCTAAGCCTAGGGTTAGAGTTAGGGCTGGGGCTAATGTTAGGGTTAGGGTTTGCGCTAGGGCTAGGGTTAAGGCTAGGGCTAGGGTTAGGTCTAAGGCTAGGGTTAGGCTTAGGGCTAGGGCTAGGGTTACGGATAGCGTCAGAGTTATGGCTAGGCTTAGGGCTAGGGTTAGGGTTAGGGTTAGGGCTAGGGTTAGGTTTGGGTCTAGGTCTAGGGCTAGCGTTAGGGTTGTAGTTAAGGTTGGGGCTAAGGCTAAGGTTAGGGTTAAGGCTAGGTTCAGGGTTTAGGTTAGGGTTAGGTTTGGGGCTAGGGTAATGTTTAGGACTAGGTTTAGGTCTTGTGCCTGGGTTAGGGTTAGGGCTAGTGTTAGGTTAGGACTACCGCTAGGGTTAGGGTTAGAGCTAGGGTTACGGTTTGGGATAGGGCTAAGTTTAGTATTAGCGTTAGGTCTTGGGCTAGGGCTAGGGTTAGCGCTAGGTTAGGGTTAGGGCCAGGGTTATGGGTAAGGCTAAGTTTAGGGTTAGGTTTAGGTCTAAGGCTAAGGTTAGGGTTAGTGTTAGTGTTAGGTTTAGGTTTAGGTTTAGGTTTAGGGTTAGGGTTACGGCTAGGGCTTGGGTTAGGTTTAGGGATAGGGTTAGGTCTACAGCTAGGATTATGGTTAGGGCTAGGGCTAGGGTTAGGTTTAGGGCTAGGGCTAGGGTTAGGGTTAGGGTTAGGGTTAGGGTTAGGGGTAGGGGTAGGGGTAGGGGTAGGGGTAAGGGTAGGGGTAGGGGTAGGGTAAGGTTTACGGTTAGGGTTAGGGTTGCGATTTGGTGTAGGCCTAGGGTTAGATTTAGAGTTAGGGTTAGATTCAGGGTTAGGGTTAGGGCTAGGGCTAAAGTTAGGGTTGGGGCTAGGGTTAGGTCTAAGGCTAGGCTTAGGTTTAAGGCTAGGGCTAGGGTTAGGGTTAGGGTTAGGCCAAGGGTTAGGGTTAAGATAAGGTGTTCGGCTAGGGTTAGTGTTAGTGTTAGGGCTAGGGTTAGGGTTACGGTTAGGGTTATTGTTGGGGTTAGGGCTAGGGCTAGGGTTAGATTTAGTGTTAGGGTTAGGGTCAAGGTTAGGGTTATGTTTAGGGCTAGGGTTAGGAATTAGGGCTAGGGCTAAGGTTAGGGTTAGGGCTAGGGTTAGTGTTAGGTTTAGTGTTAGGGTTAGGTCTAAGGCTAGGGTTAAGATTAGGGCTAGGTGTGGTCTAAGCCTAGTGTTAGGGTTAGGGCTAGGGTTAAGGTTAGGGCTAGGTTGTGGGCTAAGGGTATTGTTAGTGTTAAAGCTAGGGCTAGTGTTAGGGTTAGGGTTAGGGTTAGGGCTAGGGTTAGGTCTAAGGCTAGGTTTAGGGTTAGGGCTAGGCCTAGAATTAGGGCTAGGGTAAGGGTTATTGCTAGGCTTATGGTTATGGTTAGGGTTAGGGCTAAGGTTAGGTTTAGGACTAGGGCTAGGGTTAGGGGTGGGGTTAGTGTTAGGGCTAAGGCTAAGGTTAGGGTTAGGGCTAGGTTTAGGGCTAGGTTTAGGTTTAGGTTTTGGTTTAGGGTTAGGGTTAGGTTTAGTGTTACGGTTAGGGCTAGGGTTAGGGTTAGGACTAGGGATAGCTCTAAGGCTAGGGTTATGGCTAGGCTTACGGTTAGGGTTAGGGTTTAGGGCTAAGGCTAAGTTTAGGGTTAGTGTTAGGTTTAGTTGTAGGGTTAGGGTTAGGGCTAGGTCTTGGGTTAGGTTTAGAGCTAGGCTTAGGTCTAAGGCTAGGATTATGGTTAGGGCTAGGGTTAGGGTTAGGGTTAGGGTTAGGGTTGGGGTCATGGCTAGGCCTAGGGTTAGGTTTAGAGTTAGGGTTAGAGTCACAGTTAGGGTTAGGGTTAGGGTTAGGGTTAGGGTTAGGGTTAGGGTTAGGGTTAGGGCTAGGTTTAGAGTTAGGCCTTGGGCTAAGGTTTGGGATTGGGCTAGGGTTAGGTCTAAGGCTAGGGTTAGGTTTAGGACTAGGGCTAATTTTATGGTTAGGGATAGGGATAGGGGTAGGGTTAGGGTTAGGGTTAGGGTTGGGGTCATGGCTAGTCCTAGGGTTAGGTTTAGAGTTAGGGTTAGAGTCACAGTTAGGGTTAGGTTTAGGGTTAGGGCTAGGTTTAAAGTTAGGCCTTGGGCTAAGGTTAGGGTTTGGGCTAGGGTTAGGTCTAAGGCTAGGGTTAGGTTTAGGACTAGGGCTAATTTTACGGTTAGGGTTAGGGCTAGGGCTAGGGTTAGGGTTAGGCCTAGGATTAGGACTTGGGTTAGGGTTAGGCCTAAGGTTAGGGTTTAACATAAGGGGTCTGGCTAGATTTAGGGTTACTGTTAGGTCAAGTGTTATGTTTAGGTTTAGGGTTAGGGCTAGGGCTAGGGTTAGGTTTACAGTTAGTGTTAGGACTAGGGCTAGGGTTAAGGTTAGGGCTAGGGTGTGGGCTAAGGCTAGGTTTAGGGTTAATGCTAGGGCTAGGGTTAGAGTTAGGGCTAGGGCTAGGTTAAGGTTTAGGGCTAGAGTTCGGGGTTAGGTTTAGGGTTTTGTTTAGGTCTAGGATTAGGGTTAGGCTTAGGGCTAGGGCTAGGGTTAGGGTTAAGGTAGTGTTAGGACTAGGGCTAGGGTTAGGTATAAGGCTAGGGTTAGGGTTAGGGCTAGGCCTAGGGTTAGGGTTAGGATGAGGGCTAGGGCTAGGTTTAGGTTTATTGTTAGGGTTAGGGTCGGGGTAGGGTTAGGTTTAGGTTTGGGGCTAGGGTTAGGGTTAGGGCTAGGGTTAGGTTAAGGTTTAGGGCTAGAGTTCGGTGTTAGGTTTAGGGTTTTGTGTAGGTCTAGGGTTAGGGTTAGTCTTAGGGCTAGGGCTAGGTTTAGGGTTGGGGCTAGGGTTAGATTTAGGGCTAGGTTTAGGGTTAGGTCTAAGGCTTGGGTTAGGGTTAGGGCTAGGGCTAGGGTTAAGGTTAGGGCTAGGGTTAGGTTTAGGTTTAGGGTTTTGTTTAGGTCTAGGGTTAAGGTTAGGGCTAGGGCTAGGGTTAGGTCTAAGACTAGGGTTAGGGTTAGGGCTAGGGCTAGGATTAGGGCTAGGGTCAGGGTTAGGCCTAGGGTTAGGGTTAGGGTTTTGGTTAGGG
>REGO01000965.1:366665-379224 GCA_010120015.1 Rhombomys opimus
TTAGGGCTTGGGCGAGGTTTATGTTTTGGGTTAGGTTTAGGGTTAGGGTCAGGGCTAGGGTTAGGGTTAGGGTTAGGGTTAGGGCTAGGGTTAGGGCTAGGGCTAAGGTTAGGGTTAGGCCTATGGTTAGGTTTAAGACTAGGGTTCGGGTTAGGGCTAGGGCTAGGGTTAAGTCTAAGACTAGGGTTCAGGTTAGGGCTAGGGCTAGGGTTAATTTAGATCTACGGTGAGGGTTAGGATTAGGGTTAGGTTAGGGTTAGGGTTAGAGCTAGGGTTAAGGTTAGCGCTAGGGTGTGGTCTAAGGCAAGGGTTAGGGTTAGGGCTAGGGTTAGGTTTAGGTTTGGGGTTAGGGTTAAGGCTAGGGTTAGGGATAGGTCTAGGGCTAAGGTTAAGTTTAGGGCTAGGTTTAAGGTTAGGGCTTGGCTAGGGCTAGGCCTAGGTGTAGGCCTAGGTCTGCGGTTAAGGTTAGGGCTAAGTCTAGTTTTAGGGTTATGTCTAGGCTTAGGGTTAGGGTTAGGGTTATGTCTAAAACTAGGGTGAGGGTTAGGGCTAGGGATAGGGTCTAGGGTCAGAGTTAGGGCTAGGGTTAGGGTTAGGTTTAGATTTAGGGCTAGGTTTAAGGTTAGGTCTAGGGCTGGGGTTAAGTTTAGGGCTAGGGTTAGTGTTAGGTTTAGGGCTAAGGCTAGGGTTAGGGTTATGGTAGGACTAGGTTTAGGGTGAGGTTTAGGTTAAGGTTTAGGGCTAGTGTTTGGGTTAATTTTAGGGTTAGGATAAAGCTAGGGTTAGGGTTAGGTCTAAGGCTAGGGTTAGGGTTAGGGCTAGGTCTAGGGTTAGTTTTAGCATTAGGTTTAGGACTAGGGTTAGGGTTAGGGTTAGGTTTAGGGTTAGGGTTATGGCAAGGGTTAGCATTAGGTCTAGGGCTACGGAAAAGTTTGTGTTAGGTTTAGGATCAGGGTTAGTCCTAGGGTTAGGGTTAGGGTTAGGGTTAGGTATAGGGCTAGGATTAGGTTTAGGGTTAGGGTTAGGGCTAGGGTCAGGGCTAGGACTAGGGTTAGGGTTAGGGATAGGATTAAGATTAAGATTAGGGTTAAGTTTAGAGTTAGTTGGAGTCAGGGCTAGGTTTAGGTTTAGGGCTAGGGTTAGGGTTAGGACTAGGGTTAGGGTTAGGGCTAGGTCTAGGGCTGGGTCAGTGTTAAGGCTAGGGTTAGGGTTAGGTTTAGGGTTAGGGTTAGGTGTAGGGTTAGGGTTAGGTCTTGGGCAAGGGTTAGTTTTAGGGCTTATGTTAGGGTTGGGGCTAGGGTTAGTGTTAGGTTTAGGGTTAGGGCTAGGGTTACGGTTAGGGTTAGGGTTAGGGCTAAGGCTAAGGTTAGGGTTAGGACTAGGTTTAGGGCTAGGGTTAGGGTTAGGGTTAGGGCTAGGTTTAAGGTTAGGGCTAGGGTTAGGTTTAAGGCTAGGGCCAGGGTAGGGCTAGGTTAAGGGTTAGGGCTATGATTAGGTCTAAAACTAGGGTTAGGGTTAGGGCTAGGTTTAGGTTTATTGCTAGGTTTAGGGCTAGATTTAGGGCTAAGGCTAAGTCTAAGGTTAGGCTTAAGGCTACGTTTAGGGCTAGGGTTAGGGTTAGGATTAGGTCTACATTTAGGGTTAGGTTTACGGCTACAGTTATCATTAGGGTTAGGGTAATGGGTTGGGCTAGGGTTAGGGTTAGGGCTAAGGCTAGGGTTAGAGTTAGGGCTAGGATTAGGTCTTACACTAGTGTTAGGGTTAGGGCTAGGGTTAGGGCCTGGGTCAGAGTTAGGGTTAGGTTTAGGTGTAATGCTAGGATTAGGTTTAGGGCTTGGGCTAAGGTTAGGGTTAGGTCTAGGCCTAGGGCTAGGGTTAAGGTTTAGGTTTAGGGTGTGGGCTAAGGCTAAGGGTAGGGTTAGGGCTAGGTCTAGGCTAAGGTTAGGCTTAGGGCTAGGGTTAGGTCTAAGGCTAGGGTCAGACTTATGTCTAGGGTTAGGGTTAAGGTTAGGGTTAGGTTTAGGTTTGGTTTAGGTTAAAAGTTAGGGCTAGGCCTAGAGTTAATGTTAGGGCTAGGGTTTGGGCTAAGGCTAGGGTTAGGGTTATCCCTAGGGCTAGGGTTAGGACTAGCGCTAAGTTTAGGGTTAGCGCTAGTGTTAGGGTTTAGTCTAGGACTAGGGTTAGGGTTAGGGCTAGGGTTTGGTCTAAGGCTAAGGTTAGGGCTAGGGCTAGGATTACGGTTAGGGTTAGTGTTAGGGTTAGGGTTAAGGTAAGAGGTTTGGCTAGGGTTAGGCTTAGGTTTAGGGCTAGGGTTAGGGTTAGGGTTACTGTTAGGGTTATGTCTATAACTAGAATTAGGTTTAGGGATAGGTACAGGCCTAGAGTCTGGGTTAGGTCTAACGTTAGGGTTAGTGTTAGGGCTAGGGTTAGGTTTAGGACTATGGTTATAGTTAGGGCTAGGGTTAGGGTTAGGGCTAGGGCTAGGGCTAGGGCTAAGGGTAGGCCTAAGTCTAGGTTTAGGGCTAGGTTTATGGTTAGGGCTAAGGCTAGGGTTAGGGTTATGGCTAGGTCTAGGTTTAGGTTTAGCGTTAAGTCTACTGCTAGGGCTAGGGCTAGCGTTAGGGTTAGGGTTAGGGTTAGCGTTATGGTGAGGGTTAGGGTTAGGGCTAGTGTTAGGGCTAGTGTTAGGGTTAGTTTTAGGGTTAGGGTAAGCCTAGAGTTTGGTTTAGTGCTAAGGCTAGGGTTAGGGTTAGGGCTATTTCTAGGGTTAGGGCTAGCTTTATGTCTCTGGCTAGGTCTACGTTTATGCTTAAGGTTAGAGTTAGGGTTTGGGCTAGGTTTAGGGCTAAGGCTAAGGTTAAGATTAGGTTTGGGTTAGGGCTAGGTTAGGATTACAGTTAGGGTTAGGTTTAGGTTTAGGGTTAGGGTTAGGTTTTGGGTTAGTGTGAGCGTTAAGGTTAGGTCTAGGGCTAGGGTTAGGATTAAGGCTAGTGTTAGATTTAGGTTTAGGATTAGGGTTATGGCTAAGTTTAGGGTTAGGGTTAAGTCTAGGGCTAGGGGTAGGGCCACGTCTAGTGTTATGGTTAGGGATACTGCTCGAGTTAAGGTTAGTGTTAGGTTTCAAGGCTAGGTCTAGTTTTAGGGTTATGGTTAGAGTTAGGTTTTGGGCTAGGTTTAGGGCTAAGGCTAACATTAGGGTTAGGCTAGGGTTTTTGTTAGATTTAGGGTTAGGGCTAAGGTTAGGGTTAAGGTCAAGTCTAGGGTGTGGGCTAATTATAGGGTTAGGGTTAGGGCTAGGGTTAGGGTTAGGGTTAGGGCTAGGGATAAAGTTAGGTTTAGGGCTAGGGTTAGGTCTAAGCCTAGGATTAGGGTTAGAGCTCGTTCTAGGTTTAGGGTTATGGCTAGGGTTAGGGTTAGGTCTAGGGTTAGGGCTAGGAATAGGTTTAGGCCTAGGGTTAGGATCAAGGTTCTTGGTCGGGCTAGGGTTAGTGTTAGGGTTAGGGTTAGGGCTACGGCTAGTATTAAGGTCAAGGCTAGGGTGTGGGCTAATTCTAGGGTTAGGGTTAGGGCTAGGGTTAGAGTTAGAGTTAGGGTTAGTGCTAGTGCTAGGTTTAGGGTTTGGTTTAGGGTTAGGGTTAGTGCTAGGTTTAGGTATAGGATTACGGCTGGGGTTAGGGATAGGGCTAAGTTTAGGGTTAGGGTTAGGGTTAGGTCTAAAACTAGGGGTAGGGTTAGGCCTAGGGTTAGGGTTAAGGTAAGGTGTTGGGCTAGGGTTACGGTTAGGATTAGCGCTAGGGTTAGGATTAGGGTTATGGTTGGAGTTAGGGCTAGGGCTAGGGTTAGGTTTAGTGTTAGGGTTAGGGTTAGGTTTAGGGTTAGGGTTAGGGTTAGGGCTAAGGCTAGGGTTAAGTTTAGGGCTAGGATGTGGTCTAAGGCTAGGGTTAGGGTTAGGGCTAGGTCTAGGGTTAAGGTTAGGGCTAGGATGTGGTCTAAGGCTAGGGTTAGGTTTAGGGCTAGGGCTACGGTTAAGGTTAGGGCTAGGGTGTGGGCTAAGTCTAGGGTTAGGGTTAGGGCTGGGGCTAGTGTTATTGTTAGGGATAGGGATAGGGCTAGGGTTAGGTCTAAGGCTAGGGTTAGGGTTAGGGCTAGGGCTAGGATTAGGGCTAGGGTCAGGATTATGGCTAGGCTCATGGCTAGTGTTTAGGGTTAGGGTTAGGGCTAGGGTTAGGGTTAGGTCTAGGTCTAGGGCTAGGGTTAGGTTTGGGGTTAGGGTTAGGGCTAAGGCTAAGGTTAGTGTTAGGGCTAGTTTTAGGGTTAGGGTTTGTGTTAGATTTAGGGCTAGGGTTAGGGTTAGGACTAGGGATAGGGCTAAGGATAGGGTTAGGCCTAGGGCTAGGGTTACGGTTAGGGATTGGGTAGGTTTAGATTTATAATTCAGGTTAGGGCTGGGTTTAGGATTATGGTTAGGATTAGGGTTAGTGTTAGGGCTAGGGTTAAGGTTAGTTTAAGGTTAGGGTTAGGGTTAGGGTTAGGTCTTGTGCAAGGGTTAGGTTTAGGGCTAGTTTTATGTTAGGGATAGTGCTAGGGTTAGGGTTAGAGCTAGGGTTAGGGTTTGGGATAGGCCTGGTTTAGCATTAGCGTTAGGTGTTGGGCTAGGGCTAGGGTTAGCACTAGGGTTAGGGTTAGGGCTAGGGTTAGGGTTACGGTTAGGGTTATTGTTGGGGTTAGGTTTAGGGCTAGGGGTAGATTCAGTGTTAGGGTTAGGGTCAAGGTTAGGGTTAGGGTTAGGTCTAGGGTTAGGGTTAGGGCTAGGGCTAAGTTTAGCTTTAGGTCTAGGGTTACTGTTAGGTTTATTGTTAGGGATAGGGCTAAGGCTAGGGTTAAGATTAGGGCTAGGGTGTGGTCTAAGGGTAGGGTTAGGGTTAGGGCTAGGGTTAAGGTTAGGGCTAGGGTGTGGGCTAAGGGTAAGTTTAGTGTTAGGGCTAGGGCTAGGGCTAGTGTTAGGGTTAGGGTTAGGGCTAGCGTTAGGTCTAAGGCTAGGTTTAAGGTTAGGGCTAGGCCTAGAATTAGGCCTAGGGTCAGGGTTATTGCTAGGCTTAGGGCTAGGGTCAGGGTTAGGGCTAGGGTTAAGGTTAGGTTTAAGGTTAGGGCTAGGGTTATGGTTAGGGCTAGGGCTAGGGTTAGGGCTAGTGCTAGGTTTAGGGTGAGGTCTAGGGTTAGGTCTAAGGCTAGATTTAGTGTTAGGGCTAAGGCTAGGATTAGGGTAGGTCATGGTTAGGGCTAGAGTTAGGGTTAGGGTTAGGGTTAAGGTTAGGTCTAGGGCTAGGGTTAAGTTTAGGGCAAGGGTTAGGTTTAGGGCTAGGGCTAGGGCTAGGGGTAGCCTTAAGTCTAGGGTTAGGGCTAGGGTTAGGGTTAAGTCTAAGGATAGGGTTAAGTTTAGGGCTAGGGTGTGGGCTAAGGCTAGGGTTAGGGTCAGGGCTAGGGCTAGGTTTAGGGTTAGGTTTAGGGCTAGGACTAGGGTTAACTTTAGGGCTAGGGGTAGGTCTAAGGCTACAGTTAGAGTTAGGTCTAAGGCTAGGGTTAGGGTTAGGTTTACGGCTAGAGTTAGCATTTTTGTTAGGGTAAGGATCAATGTAAGGGGTCCTGCTAGGATTAGGGTTTGGGCTAGGGTTAGGGTTAGGGATAGTGCTAGGGTTAGCATTAGCGTTAGGTCTTGTCTGTGGCTAGGGTTAGGGTTAGGGATAGGGCTAGGTTTAGTGTTAGGGTTAGGGCTAGGGCTAGGGTTAACTTTAGGGCTAGGGGTAGGTCTAAGGCTAGGGTTAGGTTTAGGTTTAGGGCTAGGGTTAGTGTTAGGGCTAGAGTTAGCATTTTGGTTAGGGTAAGGATTAATGTATGGGGTCCGGCTAGGGTTAGGGTTAGGGCTAGGGTTAGGGTTAGGGATAGTGCTAGGGTTAGCATTAGCGTTAGGTCTTGGCTAGGGCTAGGGTTAGGGTTAAACTTAGATTTAGGGCTAGTGTTAGGGCTAAGGCGATTTTAGGGTTACGGTTAGTGGTAGGTTTAGGTTTAAGGTTAGTTTTAGGGCTAGGGCTTAGGTTAGGTTTATGACTAGGGTTAGGCCTAAGGCTAGGGTTAGGGTTAGCGCTAGTGCTACGGTTAGGTTTAGGGTTAGGGTTAGGGTTAGGGTCAGTTTTAGGGTTAGGGTTAGTGCTAGGGTTCGGGTTAGGGCTAGGGCTAAGGTTAGGTTTAGGGCTAGAGTTAGGTCTAAAGATAGGGTTAGCCTTAGGTCTAGGGCTAGATTTAGGGTTATATCTAGGGTTAGGTTTAGGGTTCGTTTAGGGTTAGGTCTAAAACTAGGTTTAGGGTTAGTGCTAGGTTTATGTTTAGGGCTATGATTAAGGCTAAGTGTAAGGCTAAGGTTAGGATTAGGGCTAAGTTTAGGGCTAGCGTTAGGTTTAGGGTTAGGGTTAGGTTAGGGTTAGGGTTAGGGCAAGGGCTAGGGTTATGGTTATGGCTAGAGTTAGCGTTAGGGTTAGGGTACTTAATGTAATGGGTGGGGCTAGGGTTAGGGTCAGGGCTAGGGATAGGGTTAGAGTTAGGGCTAGGGTTAGGTCTAAGTCTAGTGTTACGGTTAGGGCTAAGGCTAGGGCCTCTCTCAAAGTTAGGGCTAGGCTTCGGTTTTGGTTTAGGATTAGGTTTAGGGTTTAGGGCTAGGTTTAAGGTTAGGTTTAGGGTTAGGCTAGGGTTAGGGTTATGGTTAGGGTTAGGGTTGGGGTTTGGGCTAGAGTTAGGTCTAAGGCTAGGGTTAGGGTTAGGACTTGGGCTAGGGTTAGGGTAAGGATGAGTGCTAGGTCTAGGGTTAGGTGTATTGGTAGGGTTAGGGTCAGGGTTAGGGTTAGGGTTAGGGCTACGGTAAGGGTTAGGGCTAGGGCTAAATTTACGGTTATTGCTTGGGTTAGGTCTAAGGCTAGGGTTCGGGTTAGGACTAAGGCTAGGGTTAGATTTATTTCTAGGGTTAGGGTTAGGTGAGGGTTAGGTTTAGGGTTAGGGCTAGGGCTAGGGTTAAGGTTAGGGCTAGGGTTAGGTTGTAGGCTAGGGTTAGGGCTAGGGCTAGGGTTAGGTTTAGGATGAGGGCTAGGGCTAGTGTTAGGTTTACTGTTAGGGTTAGGATCAGGGTTAGGGTTAGGCTTAGGGTTAGGGCTAAGGTTAGGGTTAGGGCTAGGGCTAAGGTTACGGTTAGGGGTAGGTTTAGGTCGAAAGCTAGGGTTCGGGTTAGGGCTAAGGCTAAGGTTAGGGTTAGGGTTATTTTTAGGGTTAGGGTTAGGGCTAAGGCTAAGCTTAGTGTTAGCGCTAGGGTTAGTGTTAGGTTTAGGGTTAGGGTTAGGGCTAGGGCTAGGGTTAACTTTATGTCTAGGGTTAAGGTTATTGTTAGGGTTAGGGTTAGGTTCAGGGTTAGGGTTAGGGCTAGGGCTAGGTTTAAGGTTAGGGCTAGAGTGTGGGCTAAAACTACTGTTAGGGTTACGGCTAGGGCTAGGGTTAGTGTTAGGTTTAGGGCTAGGCCTAGGGTTAGGGCTAGGTTTAGGTCTACGGCTAGGGTTAGGGTTAGGGCTAGTGTAAGGGTTAGGGATAGGGCTAGGGTTTGGGTTAGAGCTAAGGCTAGGTTTAACATTAGGGCTAGGGTGTGACTAAAGCTAGGGTTAGGGTTAGTGCTAGGGTTAAGTTTAGGTTTAGGGCTAGGGTTAATGTTTAGGTTAGGGCTAGGTTAGGTCTAATGCTAGGTTTACGTCTAGGGTTAGGGTTAGGGCTAAGGTTAGGGCTAGGGATAGGGTCATTGTTAGGGCTAGGGTTAGGTTTATGTTTAGGATTATGGTTAAGGCTAGGGTTAGGAATAGGTCTAGAGCTAGGTTTAAGTTTTGGGCTAGGTTTAGGGTTAGGGCTTGGGCTAGGGCTAGGGGTAGGCCTAGGTCTAGGGCCAGGACTATTGTTAAGGTTAAAGCTAGGGCTAGGGTTAGGGTTTGGTCTAGGTTTAGGGTTATGTCTAGGGTTAGGGTTAGGGTTATGTCTAAAACTAGGGTGTGGGTTCGGCCTAGGGATAGGGCTAGCGTCAGTGTTAGGGCTAGGGTTAGAGTTAGGTTTAGGTTTGGGTTAAGGGCTAGGGTTATGGTTAGGTGTAGGGCTAGGGTTAGGGTTACATTTAGGGCTAGGGTTAAGTTTAGGGCTAGGGTTAGGGTTAGGACTAGCAATAGGGCTAAGGCTAGGTTTAGGGCTAGGGCAAGGGTTACGTTTAGTGTTACGGTATGTTTAGGCTTTGAATTAAGGTTAGGGCTAGGTTTAGCATTAGGGTTTGATTTAGAGTTAATGTTAGGGCTAGGGATAAAGTTAGGTTTAGGGTTAGGGTTAGGGCTAGGGTTAGGGTTAGGTTTAGGTCTTAGGCTAGGGATAGGGTTAGGTTTAGAGCTAGGGTTAGGGTTAGGATTAGGGATAGGGCTAGGGTTAGCATTAGTGTTAGTTCTTGGGCTAGAGGTAGGGTTAGGTCTAAGGTTAGGGTTAGGGATAGTGCTAGGGTTAGCATTAGCGTTATGTCTTGGCTAGGGCTAGGGTTAGTGTTAAAGTTAGGATTAGGGCTAGGGTTAGGGCTAAGGCTAAGTTTAGGGTTAGGGTTGGGCTTAGTGTTAGGTTTAGGTTTAGAGTTAGTTTTAAGGCTAAGGCTTAGGTTAGGTTTAGGGCTAGGGTTAAGTCTAAGGCTAGGGTTAGTGTTAGGGCTAGTGCTATGGTTAGGGTTAGGGTTAGGGTCAGGTTTAGGGTTAGGGTTAGGGCTAGGGTTCGGGTTAGGGCTAGGGCTAAGGTTAGGTTTAGGGCTAGTGTTAGGTGTAAGGCTAGGATTAGCCTTAGGGCTAGGGCTAGATTTAGGGTTATGTCTAAGTTTAGGGTTAGGGTTATGGTTAGGGTTAGGTCTAAGGCTAGGTTTAGGGTTAGGTCTAGGGTTAGAATTAGGGTTAGGGCTAGGGTTAGGGCTAGGATTAGGGTTAGACCTAGGGTTAGGGTTAAGGTAAGGTTTTGGGCTAGTGTTAGGGTTATTGTTAGGGTTAAGTTTAGGCGTTAGAGTTAGGGCTAGGGTTAGGGTTAGGGTTAGGGTTGGGGTTTGGGCTAGGGCTAGGGTTAGGTTTAGAGTTAGGGTTAGGGTCAGGTTTTGTTTTAGGGTTAGAGCTTGGGTTAGGGCTAGCATTAGGTTTATGTTAGGGTTAGCCTAGGATTAGGGCTAGGATTAGGGTTAGGCTTAGTGTTATGGTTAAGGTAATGTGTCGGGCTGGGGTTAGGTTTAGGGTTAGAGCTTGGCTTAGGGTTAGGCTTAAGGTTGGGGTTTGGGCTAGGGCTAGGGTTAGGTGTATTGTTAAGGTTAGGGTAAGGGCTAGGGTTACGTTTAGGGTTATGCCTAGGGTTAGGGCTATTGCTAGGTTTAGGGTTAGGTCAATGTTTAGGTCTAAAAATAGGGTTTTGGTTAGGGTTACGTTTATGGCTAGGGTTAGGGTTAGGGTTAGTGTTAGGGCTAGGGCTAGGGTTAGGTGTAAGGCTAGGTTTAGGGTTATCGTTAGGGTTAGGGTTAGGTTTACGGTTATGCCTAGGTTTAGGGTTAGGTCAATGTTTAGGTCTGAAACTAAGGTTTGGTTTAGGGTTAGGGCTAGGTTTAGGTTTACGGCAAGGGCTAGGTTAAGGGTCAGGGCTAGGGTTAGGTCTAAAACTAGGGTTAGGGTTAGGGCAAGGTTCATTTTTATGGCTATGGTTAGGTCTAAGTCTAAGTCTAAGGTTAGGTTTAGGGCTAAGTTTAGGGCTAGGGTTAGGATTAGGGTTAGGGGTAGGGTTAGGGCTAGGGTTAGGGTTAGGTAAAGGGTTATGGTTATGTTTAGGGTTACGTTTAGGGTTAGGGTTAGGGTTGGGGTTTGGGCTAGGTTTAGGTTTAAGGCTAGGTTTAGGGTTAGGGCTAGGGCTAGGGTTAGGGTTAGGATGAGGGCTAGGGTTAGGGTTAGGTGTATTGTTAGGGTTAGGGTCAGGGTTAGCTTTACAGTTAGGGCTTGGGTAAGGTTTAGGGCTAGGGCTAAGATTAGGGTTATTGCTAGGGTTACGTCTAAGTCTAGGGTTCGTGTTAGGCCTAGGGCTAGGGTTAGAGTTATGTCTAAGGATAGGGTTAGGGTTAGGTTTAGGGTTAGGATTAGGGCTAGGGTTAAGGTTAGGTTTAGGGTTAGGGCTAGGTTTAGGGTTAGGTTTAGGGTTAGGGTTAGTAATAGGGTTAGGGCTAGGGTCAGGGCTAGGGTTAGGGTTAGGGCTAGGGTTAGGGTTAGGACTAGGGCTAGGGTTAGTGTTATGTCTATGTTTAGGGTTAGGGTTAGGTTTAGGGTTAGGATTAGGGCTAGTGTCAGGGTCAGGGCTAGGTTTAGGGTTAGGGTTTGGGTTATGGTTACGGTTAGGGTTGGGGCTAGGGTTAGGTTTAGGGTTAGTGTTAGTGCTAGGGCTAGGGTTAGGGTTAGGGCTAGGGTTAGGGTTAGGATGAGGGCTAGGACTAGGGTTAAGATTATTGTTAGGGTTAGAGTCGGGTTAGGGCTAGGTTTAGGTTTAGGGTTAAGGTTAGGTTTAGGGTTAGGGTTAGTGTTAGGGCTAGGACTAGGGCTAGGGGTAGCACTAGGTCTAGGGTTAGGCTTAAGTCTAAGAATAGGGTTAAGTTTAGGGCTAGGTTGTGGGCTAAGGCTAGGGTGAGGGTCAGGGCTAGGGCTATATTTAGAGTTAGGGTTAGGGCTCGGGCTAGGGTTAACTTTAGGGCTAGGGGTAAGTTAGAGTTAGGTTAGTGTTAGCACGAACCCTAAACACAACCCTAAACCTAAACCTACGGTTAGGGTTAGGAATAGGGATAGGGTTAATCTTAGCATTAGGTCTTGGGCTAGGGCTAGGTTTAGGGTTAGATCTAGGGTTAGGGCTAAGGTTAAGGTTAGGGTTAGGGCTAATGCTAGGGTTAAGGTTAGGGCTAGGGTGTGGGCTAAAGCTAGGGTTAGGGTTATGGCTAGGGCTAGGGTTAGTGTTAGGGTTAGGGCTAGGGCTAGGGCTAGGGCTAGGGCTAGGGCTAGGGCTCGGTTTTGGTCTACGGCTAGGGTTAGGGTAAAGGCTAGGGCAGAGTTAGGCCTAGGGTTAGGATTGGGGCTAGGGTTCGGGTTAAGTTAAGGTGTGGGGCTATGGTTAGAGTTAGGGTTAGGGTTAGGGTTAGGGCTAGGGTTAGGTTTAGGTTTAGGGTTGTGTTTAGGGCACTGGCTATGGTTAGGTTTAAGGTTAGTGTTAGGGCTAGGGTTACAGTTAGGGTTAGGTCTAGGGTTCTGGTTAAAGCTAAGGCTAGGGTTAATGTTAGGGCTAGGGTGTGGTCTAAGGCTAGGTTTAGGGTTAGGGCTAGGGCTAGGGTTAGGTTTAGGATGAGGGCTAGGGCTAGGGTTAGGTTTATTGTTAGGGTTAGGATCAGGGTTAGGGTTAGGGTTAGGGCTATGTTTTGGGTTAGGGCTATGGCTAAGGTCACTTTTCAGTAGTGCTTTGCATTTCTCTTCTTGCGTTGCAAACTTGTTTCTGTGCCATATAGTGCAAGGTATCACTTTTCAGTTGTCCTGTATACATAATTTTGCGAGCGACACATATGTGATTTAGTTTACAACATTGTGCTTTCTGTTCCTGTTCTTTAATAGTAACTTGTTTCTGTGCTGTAGACTGTGATATATCACTTTTCAGTTTTCCTGTATTCCTAATTGAGCGCGTGACACACATGTGATTTAATTTACAATGTACTGCTTTGCCTTTCTATTCTTTTGATGGTAAGTTGTTTCTGTGCTGTAGAGCACGGTATATCACTTTTCAGTTTTCTTGTATTCCTAATTTAGCGAGTGGCACACATGCGATTTAGTTTCAAACATTGTGCTTTGTATTTCTGTTCTGTTGTTAGAAACTTGTTTCTGTGCTGTAGAGTGCGATATATCACTTTTCAGTTTTCCTAATTGAGCGAGTGACACACATGTGATTTAGTTTGCAATGTAGTGCTTTGTGTTTCTATTCTTTTGATGGTAACTTGTTTCTGTGCTGTAGAGTGCGATATATGACTTCTCGGTTTTCCTGTTTTCCTAAATGAGCGGGTGACACGTTTGTGAATTAGTTTACAACTTTGTGCTTTGCGTTTCGGATCTTTCGTTGGAAACTTGTTTCTGTGCTGTACACTGTGAGATAACACTTTTCAGTTTTCCTGAATTCCCAATTGAGCGAGTGACACACATGTGATTTAGTTTACAACATTGTGCTTCCCTTTTCTGTTCTTTTGATGGCAACTTGTTTCTGTACGGTAGAGTGCGATATATCTTTTTTCAGTTTTCCTGTTATCGTAATTGAGAAGGGCGACATGTATGTGAAGTAATTTACATCGTAGTGCTTTGCGTTTCAGTTCTTTGTTGGAAACATGTTTCTTTGCCGCATACCATGAGATATCACTTTTCAGTTTTCCTGTATTCATAATTTTGCGAGCGACACATATGTGATTTAGTTTACA
>REGO01000966.1:0-98539 GCA_010120015.1 Rhombomys opimus
AAAAAAAAAAAGATCAGAAAGAAGGAGAGGAGGACCTCCCCTATCAGTGGACTTGGGGAGAGGCATGCATGCAGAAAGGGGAGGAGGGTGGGACCGGGAGGAAGCAGGGAGGGACTTATGGGGGGATACAAAAGGAATAAAGTGTATTTAATAAAAGTTAAATAAAAAATTTAAAAAATGTTGAAACGAATAACATTTTGGATAAATAATTCAGAAGAATGCAAGTGAATATGTCCAACTCCAAATATAGACAATCTGTTTTGAGTAAGGTATAGAGGACAATAAGGGCACAGACAAGAAGTTCGATACAGACTTGGTGTGTTAGTTTTCTCATTTCTCATTGACAAGAGACTCAGTGAGTCAAATGAACAAAAAAATCTCAGGCCATATACTTTACTCACAATCTAGATAACTAAGGGAAAGCTCTTCAGGTTGTGAGGATAGGTTGATGAATTGTAACATTCAGAGAAAGTAAGAGAAAAAAATTGTGTGCAGAGCATGCAAGACCTGTGGGATGTGTAAGACTAAAGATAGATTTTTTTTTGGTATAGAAGAAAGTTATATGGTACAGACTAAAAGCATAGACATAAAAGATATATGATAAATTTAATGGACATTTGTTCAGCCATGTTCGTAGCAGCTTTATTCGTAATATCCAGAACCTGGAAATAACCCAGATGTCCCTCATTGGAGGAATGGATAAAGAAAGTGTGGTACATTTACACAATGGAATACTACTTAGCAATTAAAAACAAGGAAATCATGAAATTTGCAGGCAAATGGTAGGATCTAGAAAACATCATCCTGAGTAAGGCATCCCAGAATCAGAAAGACACACATGGTATATAATTGCTTATAAGTGGGTATTAAACTTATAATATAGGATAATCATACTAAAATCTGTACACCTAAGGAAGCTAAGCAAGAAGGAGGACTCTGGGTAAGATGATCAATCTTCATTCAGAAAGGCAAATGACTAGAACCTCTGTTCCGATGTAGCCCATGGTAGCTCAGTAACCAATTGGTTTCCCATACTAAGGGGAACAGGGATTATTTCTGACAAGAACTCAATGGCAGGCTCTTTGACCTCCCCACCCCCTGAGGGAGGAGCAGTTCTGCTAGGCCACAGAGGAGGATTTTGCAGCCAGTCTTGAAGATACCTGATAAAACAGGGTCAGATGAAAGGGGAGGAGGTCCTCCTCAATCAGTGGACTTGGAAAGGGGCAGGGAGGAGATGAGGGAGGGAGGAAAGGAGGGAGGAAGGGAGGGAATGAGGGAGCAGGATACAGCTGGGATACAGAGTTAATAAAATATAACGAATAATAAATTAATTAAAATATAAAAAAAAGGCAAATGAGATGGACATATTGGAAGAGGGAGAAAACAGGGAACAGGACAGGGGCTTATCACAGAAGGCCTCTGAAAGACTCCACCCAGCAGGGTTTCAAAACATGCTGAGATGCATAACCAAACTGGGCAAAATGCAGGAAATCTTATGAAAGAAGTGGGAGATAGAAAGACCTGGAGGGAGCAGGAGCTCCACACGGGGAGCAACAGAACTAAAAAAAAAATGTGCACAGGAGTCTTTTCTGTGACTGATACCCTAAACAAGGACCGCTCATGGAGACAACTTATAACCCTTGCACAGAAGTAGCCCAAGGCAGCTCAGTATCCAAGAGGTTCCCCAATAATAGGACCAGGGAACATCTCTGACATGAACTCATGGGCTTGCTCTTTGATCATTTCCACCTGAGGGGGGAGCAGCCTTACCAGTCCTCAGAAGAAGACAGAAAAACCAGTCCTGATGAGACCTGATAGACTAGGGTCAGATGGAAAGGGAGGAAAACCTCCCCTATCGTTGGACTGGGAGAGGGGCATAGGGGAAGAAGAGGGAGGGAAGGTGGGATTGGGAGGGGGTGGGGAATGTGTCTATAGCTGGGATACAAAGTGAATAAACTGTAATTATTGACAATCAATTGCCAGAGGTATTTGGGAACCTAAACAGAAATGGTCAGAAAAGAACCTTTGCTCTCAATATTGTTGTTAAACTGTAAAGTGTATAGAATGTGAAAAGAATATTGAAGCTGCAAGAGAGAAGTGCCAATTCACTTATAAACACAAGCCATCAGAGTAGTAACAGAGTTTTCAATAGAAACTTGAAAGGCCAGTAGAACACTCAATGATATATTTCAAGCCCCAGAAAAAGAATTACTTGCTGGAGAGGTTGTGGAGAAAGGGGAACCCTCCTCCACTGCTGGTGAGAATGCAAACTTGCACAACTCCTCTGGAAATCAATCTGGTGCTTTCTCAGACAACTAGGAATAGAGCTTCCTCGAGATCTAGCTATACCACTCCTAGGCATATATCCAAAAGAGGATCAAGTACACAATAAGGACATTTGCTCAACCATGTTTGTAGCAGCTTTATTTGTAATAACCAGAAGCTGGAAACAACCCAGATGCCCCTCAACTGAGGAATGAATACAGAAATTGTGGTATATCTACAAAATGGAATATTACTCAGCAATAAAAAGTAAGGAAATCATGAAATTTGCAGGTAAATGGTGGGAACTGGAAAAGATCATCCTGAGTGAGCTATCCCAGACGGAGAAAGACACACACAGTATATACTCACTCGTATAGACATATAATTTAAGATAAACCTACTAAAATATGTATACCTAAAGAAACTAATCAAGAGGGAGGACTCTGGCTATAATGCTCAATCTCCATCCAGAAAGGCAAAGAGGATGGACATCAGAAGAAGGAGATAACAGGGAACAAGTCAGGAGCCTGCCATAGAGGGCTTCTGAAAAGCTCTGCCCTGCAGACTATCAGAGCAGATGCTGAGACTTATGGCCAACCTTTGGGCAGAGTGCAGGGAATCTTAGGAAAGAAGTGGGAAATAGAAAGATCCGGAGAGGACAGGAACTCCACAAGGAGAGCAACAGAACCAAAAAATCTGAGCACAGGGATCTTTCCTGAGACTGATACTCCAACCAAGTACCATGCATGGACATAACCTAGAACCCCTGCACAGATGTAGCCCATGGCAGTTCAGTGTCCATATAGGTTCCATAGTAATGGGAACAGGGACTGTCTCTGACATGAACTGATTGGCCTGCTCTTTGATCACCTCCCCCTTATGGGGGAGCAGCCTTACCAGGCCACAGAGGAAGACAATGCAACCACTCCTGATGAGACCTGATAGACTAGGTCTATTAGGATCAGAAGGAAGGAAAAGAAGACCTCCCCTATCAGTGGACTTTGGGAGGGGCATGCGTTGAGGAGGGGGAGGAAAGGAAGTATTAGGAGGGGAGGAGGAAGGGAGCTACAGGGGGTATACAAAGTGAATAAAGTGTAATTAATAAAAAATTGAAAAAGAATGACATTACTATATCTAGCAAATTTATATTTAAACAATCTAGAAGAAGTAAAGATAACACAGAAAAATTACAAATTAAAGGAATTAATAAGTTGTAAATCAGCATTTCAGAAAGGAATTCTTCATGCAGAAAGGCAATTTAAGCATACCATGCAAGCAAAAGATGGAATAAGTATACTGCAAGACCGATGGCCAACTGCTAATTTAGGAACAATAAAACGTAGAAAAACATCAACAGTTCAGGAAAAAAAAAACATACATATCAATCATAATACTGCAAAAAAAAAAGATTAAATGAAAATGACAGTCTAGTTGAAAACAAACAAGCAAACAAACAACAAATAAGATGTACTTGTTTATTGCCTCAAGAAATAAGCACAGCAGGGCCTAGGAAGATAGCTCAGTGGACAAGAGCACTTGCTTTGCATGTTGAGGGCATATGTTCAATTCAATATATTCAATGTTCAAAATCCTTGTAAAACTCTGAAGTTAGCTCAGTGGACAAGAGCACTTGCTTTGCCTGGTGAGGGCATACGTTCAGTTTCCCAGCATCCCTGTAAAAGTCTAGGTTTGTCTGTGTGTGCCTTTAACCCAGTGTTTAGAAGTGGAGACAGATCCCTAAAGTTCACTGTCCATGCTGATAAATGCTTTGGTTCTTCAGTTTCATATCCTCACATTGAGATTGCGTGTCAGTAGCATCCATAGCTGTCTGTTTAAGATGGGAGTTTGGAGAAGATACTGCATTCAGCTGAATCTGTGAAGAGGGGATAAGAAAGAATGCAAAAGAAGCCAACCTTAAGGGACTCTATGCCCAAGTGGTTGAACATGGTGCTGATGTGAAGGTGGACTGCAGTGTCTCCTGTTAGAGGAAGGGACAGCTGTCAGTTTCATGTGGCTTCTTTTCTTTCTTTCTTTTAATTTTAGGTATCTGGAAAGATAACTTGGAAGATCACTCATCAGAAAATCCTATTCATCCTCTGAATGTTTCTTATAATTCTCAGTCTATTTTAACACAACTTATTTTTCCTTCTGTTCTCAGAACACAGCAGACCATTAAAAAATTGCAGGATGTATCTCATTCATCTGTGTTTCTATCTGGAAGCATGGCTTATGGCACACAGAAGGAATCATTATTGGTGGATATATTAATTCATCATTTAATGATGTGATCTTTTCTCTAGACTATGTTGGAAAATAATTTGGACTCTTCTTTAGGAGTAACTAATTTTCCTAAACAGAACTTAGCAAGTCTCTGAGCAAGGAATAGTTGGTGACTTTTCATTATAACGTTGGTATTTCTCACTACATCTAGAAAGAGTGTATTTATTCCAATAACTCTGTAAAATATACACAGTAGGCAACAGCTTGTTCAGTTTTTGATGTGGGAACATGATTTACCAATTACATGTTCACAGTGAATGAATGGCTGCATTTAAGAAAAACACTGCTCTAGGAATGCCATCATTTGTAAAAGTAAGGGCATTTTCTTTGCCTTCTCTAGCTCCTGAATAATAACACAGAGACCTGTATGTTTATTAAAAGCTTCACGCACTATAGCTGGCCATGAGGTCCTGGCCCGGCCTACCTTGCAGCCATGAGGTTCACTACTTGCCATCTTAGTCTCACCCTGGCTGTTCCTTCTTTCTTAGTGTCCTCATGGTGACTCTTCATGGGGATTACTCACCCTCTGGTCCGAACCTGGAACCCTGTCTCTGGGATCAGAAGTCCAGCCTTAACTCTCCTGCCCAGCTATAGGCTGTTCACATCGTTATTAACCAATCAGAAGGTAATGAAGAACATTGAGACAGGAGGTGTTTCATAAAAATGACATTGCCAAACTCTGGTTTGTAATCAGATCTTCACTGACAGAAATCAGTATTTGAATATACAAGGATAATCTTTACACAGTGTACAAAGACATTATTTCAGCAATAATTTTATGGATAATTGAAGTGGGGTGTTTCAGAACTGGACAGGCAGATGACAATGGTACAGAATGTGATGATGTCATTCTGATTTAAACTTAGGTCACTTTCAGCTTTTAATATTCTTTGTTTTGTACGTTTAGTGTTTTGACTATTATGTGGTGGGAGAAATTTCTTTTCTGGTCTAGTCTATTTGGTGTTCTGTAAGCTTCTTCTTGCATGTTTATAGGCATCTATTTCTTTAGGTTGGAGAAGTTTTCTTCTATGATTTTGTTGAAAACATTTTCTGACCATTGGAGGCAGGAATATTCTCTTCTATTTCTATTATTCTTAGGATTTGCCTTTTCATGGTGACCCTGATTTTTTGGATATATTGTGCTAGAAATATTTTAGACTTAACATTTTCTTTGACATATGTATCAGTTTGTTCAATTGTATCTTTGCCTGAGATTCTTTTCTTTATCTCTTGTATTCTCTTGGTGATGCTTACCTCCGCAGTTCCTGTTGTCTTCCTTACGTTTTCCACCTCCAAGATTCCCTCAGTTTGAGTTTTCTTTACTGTTTCTATTTTCCTTTTAAGGTCTTGAACAGTTTTATTCATTTTTGCCAAAAAAAAAAAAAAAACCAAAAAACAAAAGCTGAAAACAACCTAGATGTTCCTCAATTGAAGAATGGGTAAAGAAAATGTGGTACATTTACATAATGGAATACTACTCATCCATTAAAAACAAGGAAATCATGAAAATTTCAGGCAAATGGTGGGAACTAGAAAAGATCATCCTGAGTGAGGTATCCCAGACCCAGAAAGACACATGTGGTATATACTCATTTATAAGCGGGTATTAGCCATATAATATAGGTTAACCATACTGCAATCCACAGACCCAAAGAAGCTAAGTAACAAGAAGGGCCCAAATTACGTTGCTTGAATCTCATTCAGAAAGAGAAATAGAATAAACTTAGATCACAGACTTTTTCACTTTCTGACTTTCACCAGAATAGCAACAGATCATTTTGAAAGAAAGAAGAAAATAAAGCTTAAGTAAGTTTCTTAAGTAACACTTAAGAAATCATGATTCTCTTGATCTAACCATAAGTAAAGAATAAATTTCCAGTTGTTTATGTTAAGGAGTTAAAATAAAGATGATTGGACTAAGTGATGTGACAACAAAGAAACTGCTATATCAATTCTTTATTTTTAAATCTCATAATATTTGTGAATATTAGAATAGTCCACTGCCTGATGAGGTATGGCATAGGCTCACTGTCAGGCTGAGGGCTGAACCCTCTGATGTAATTTCTGCCACACTGTTACATGTAACAGAATACTCATCCTGCCCAGTGCTGACACCATGCTGAGTTGTCTTTGATAGCTGTAATGCCTGCCCCCTGGCATGCACCCTAGATTTTATCTTGTTTTCATGTCTTTGATTGGTGCAAGTGAACCACCAACCACTGCAAATCGGTTTGACCTTTGTCTTTTGACCTTTGGTTTTTGTTTTGAGCTGTCTTACAAGCCTTTGCTGTTTCCAAGATAAAAGGTGAGCTTTGAAGGAAAATGTGAAAAAGAGTGCACATGAAGGTTTATTGGGAAAATACTGTTATCTACTGAAAAATGACTTTGTTTTACACGCTGAGCTTCTTCAAGGAGCAATGTCAGGACCAGCCATCTAATTCCATCTAGTAAAATATTGATTAAACAAAGATCAGAAGGAAATTTGTTTTGCCAGATGTAGAAACCTAATTCCTATTTTTGTTCTTAATCAATCAATCAATCAATCAATCAATCAATTAATTAATTTTCAAGACAGGGTTTCTCTGTGTAAGAGCCCTGGTTCTCCTGGAACTCTATTTGTAGACCAGGCTGACCATGAACTCACAGAGATCCACCTGTCTCTGCCTCCCTAGTGCTGGGATTAAAGGCATGTGCCACTGAGACCACTAATTTAATATTTTTTAACTGTTAAAGTTAAATAAGTTTTAAAGACTTCCATTGTTTTCATTTGAGAGGTGTAGAAGTTGTCCATTTTCTCCTGAGTTCTATAAAGAAGTGTCCATATGCAAAAGGCCCTGAAATATGTGAAGTTCTGATATTTAGTAGGGTAGATTTTAGACACCTGTCACTGCTTGTGTGTTGCTGGAGAAAGGAAAAAAAAATATATATATATATATGTACATTTTGAAGTGCTTTATAGCCAATTAAATTTTTTTCAAATTAAAAAAAAAAAAACACATCATGAAGATAACCTAGTACCCCTGCACAGATGTAGCCCATGGCAGTTCAGTGTCCAAGTGGGTTACATAGTAATGGGAAGAGGGACTGCCTCTGACATAATCTGATTGGCCTGCTCTTTGATCACCTCCCCCTGAGGAGGAAGCTGCCTTACCAGGCCACAGAAGAGGACAATGCAGCCACTTTTGATGAGAACTGATAGACTAAGATCAGAAAGGAGAGGAGAACCTCCCCTATCAGTGGACTTGGGGAGGGGCATGCATGTAGAAAGGGGAGGGAGGGTGGAATCGGGAGGGGAGGAGGGAGGGGCTTATGGGGGATACAAAATGAATAAAGTGTAATTAATAAAAAATAAAAAAAGTTTAAAAAACACATAACAGAAGAAACAAAAATAGAATAGAACTTACCATGCTTACCTAAGTAAATCAAATCCCCGTTCTTTCAAGCCTAGCTCCTTTTTCAGTCATCTGGGTTCTAATGTAGGTTTTCTCTAAATAGTAAGCATCCTAATTAAGTCATGCTCTCTATAAGTTTATAAATTTGTATTCTTGTGGACTTAGACTCAAATTCTTAGCTTAATCTACCTCCAG
Organism: Rhombomys opimus; assembly: GCA_010120015.1. Lineage (NCBI taxonomy): Eukaryota > Metazoa > Chordata > Mammalia > Rodentia > Muridae > Rhombomys > Rhombomys opimus. The sequence goes on from REGO01000966.1 coordinate 8,133, forward strand.
TGATGGAGATTTAAAAGTAAATACTTATAAACAACTGTAAAGTATAGTAAAATCCCTTTTGATTTAATAATTCAACTTGAAAAGGTGAAATCTAGTCAAGCCATCAGAGGTGATATATAGTAACATAAACACAAGATGCTTAGCAAATTCTTTTTTCCCTTATTCTTCCCTCCTTCAAAATATTTTTTAAGAATCTCAATCTGTTTTTATAATATCCAGCCTTCTCCCCAAACTCCTACCAGACCCACTTCTTTTCTTCTTCTCCACCCACCCAAATTTGCGTCTTTTTAAAACAAACAAACCAACCAAAACAAAACTACCTATCATTTCCAACTTCTGCTGCAAATGTACTCTTGAGTGTGTGACTATTTACTGGGGCATGACACATGGATGATCTGGTCCGTTGGCATGGCTGTCTTTAAGTGGCCATACCCTTAGAGAAAACCGACTGTCTATCTCCCGGCAGTTATCAATAGTTCCTCAGTTAGAAATGGGACTTCCTGTCTACCTCCCCACTCCATGCTGGGATTTTGTCTGGCTTGAGCTTGCTCAGGTCTTGTGTATGTTGTCATAACTACTGACTCCGGAAACCACTGTTTTCTTGTAGTCAGTTACCACCTCTGCTTCACACATTCTTTCTGCCTGCTTTTCCACAATGACTCTTGAGCCTTTGGATGAGGGCAATATGATACAAAGGTCTCATTTAGGAATGAGCATTTCAGTTTCTTATTCTCTGGACCATGACCATTTGTGGAATCTTTCTGTTAATGGTCATTTATTGAATAAAGCAGGTTGTCTGATGAGAGTTGAGTCACTCGAAGTTGGTTTAACACTGTGGCACACAAATAGTAGTAGGTTCTTTCCCAGAGTCTATGACCTTCTAGCCACAGATTTTTTTTTAAACTCCAACCAACATGCATTATTGTAGAGCAGGCAGGCCTTAAATCCAAACAGAAATTGGTTGTTACATCTCTAACATTTGTGCTTCTATAACACCAGTGGGCATATCTTCCTCAGGTGGTTGTCAGCTGGCAGGGTGCAGTAACATGTATGATTACTTTCCTCCTATAATAGCACATGCAACATCTTCTAATACTATAAAAACTAGCCAGTAGGAATAAAACTTCAGGTCAATAGCACTTTTACTTATCCATGTTCAATGATTCAAGTATATGGTGTCTTCAGAAATAAGGTTTTACTTCAAGTGCTGGAGGGTAAATAAGAATAATTGCTTATAACATTTAGGGGTATATGGTACTACAATGGCCAACAACTCTAAAATATGTAACCTGTTCCTGGCACTGGTCTTAAAAAAATAAGTTTGGATATATTTCCTGCATGTATGTCTGTGTACCAAATGCATGCCTGGTGCCTCAATAGGCCAGAAAAAGGTATTGGATTCCAGAATTTGAGTTATAGATGCTTGTGGATTACCATGTAGCTTCTGGAAATTGATTAGGTCTTCCGAAAGAGCAGCCAGCATTCTTAACTGCTGAATGGCTTCTCCGACCCCAGCACTGGGATTATTGTTTGTTAGTCTGTGGTGTCTAGTAGGGGAATTATTGCTTTATTTTATGGTAACCCCATTTAAACTCACTATTTAGAAAGCTTTTACAGTGGGAGGTTTCCATGTGACATTTCTCAAAGGTCTTTACTCTTACTTATTGATGCTCATATTTCCTTTTCTATCTTACCATCCCATTCCTACCCTATTTACTTTTGTGTTTCATCATTCTCCCTTTCCTTGTTATATCACTGAGTTCCAGTTCCCTGAAACTGTCCCCTTCCATGTCTCTTGCTACTTTCTAGATGTCTAGTAGTGAGACCTACACACCTAAAGACTAAAACCTAGCATTCAAAACTGAGGAGGGAAATGTGATGTTTTTCTTTCTAGGTCTGGGTTACCTTACTCCAAATAATTATTTCTAGCTCCATCCATTTACCTATGAATTTCATAATTTATATATTTTTTTTGGAAATGAGTAACACAGTGCAAATATTTCACCTTTTCATTATCCATTCATCATTTGATGAACATTTAGGATGTTTCCATCTATTGTCTTTTGTGAATAGAAGATAACCGAATATAAATAAACAAGTATCACTGTATAAGAATACAGAGTCATTTGAGTACAAAACCAAGAGTAGATTTATTTTTAGATTTTTGGGGAACCTGCATAAATATTTTCATAGTGGCAGTACCAGTCTGCACTCCTACAGGCAGTAAATTAGAGCCCTCCCCTCTTTTTTTAAACCCCTACCAACATTTATCATCATTTGTTACTATATCATTCCAACTGGAGTAATGGTAAAGTCTTGTAGGGTCTGATTGCCAAAGCCTCTCTCTGCTTTGGCAAGGTTCCAGGGTCCAGAATAAGATCTGGGGTGGGATGCAGAGTTCCCCAGTTCACTTTATCTCTTGGGTCACCAAGTTGATGGCTCAGGCAACTTATCAGTAAGGAAAGATTATTGAAAGGAAAAGAAATAGGGGAAGGGGCCCATGATTCCTCCTCTAGGTCTAGGAACTGGCTATACCGCTCCTAAGGAGGAAAGCTTTAACTGGTCACCTTTTTTGCTGCAGCCAGGACTGTAAACAGGACTGTCACCTTCTAGCCAAAACTGCAAACGGGGCTCTTTGATCTGAGATTAGCTCCTGCGCAGGAGCAGGTCACTGTGGAGGCCTCCACAGGCTAAAATAAACGTTTTTCCTATTTATCATAGGTTCTGAATCTGCTGTTAACTTGTTTGTAAATCGGTAAGAAAAAAAGAGGGGGGAGGACGTAAGTAAAGACCATTCATGCACACATGCTCGAGGGAAACGGGGAATGAAGTTAAGAACTTTAAATTCAACGAATTCCCACAAACTTACATAAGACGATGATGTTGATTTCTGCTAGTGCCCCCTCTGCAGAAACTGCAGCAAGTTGAGGCTGCCAGTTCAATAGTATCAGGCCATATGTACACACAGACAATCAGACATATAGACCTGTATATAGTCATACATACGTTCAACAGCCAGTACAAAAGGAGCTCAGGCAGGCACACAGGCAGGTACACACAGGCAGGCAGTTGACATACACTCATATAACATATGTACAAAAATCAGGCAGACGGACATATTTACATGTAAACACATATCTATATGCATATTTACCACTCATGGATGAAGCAAATTCCAGCCAGCTTTCATTCAGCGGGCTTCCACCAGCGGGCTTCTGCCAACAGGGTATGTGATCTGCCACTGTTTATTGTATAGCCTTTATAGCTCCGAGAGAAAGCTCCCAGAAAAGAAATTACCTCATAGTCAAAAAGGCAATTAATCACAAAAACAAATGAATTCTAAAATACAACAGGTTACATGTTTAAAAACTAAACATTTCTTATCTATGTATCCATTACAAAAGTTCATAGTGAGTTCAAAGTGACAAAAGTTGGCAAGGCCTATAGATTAACAGGGTCTAAAAGTTACAAGAACATATGTCTTTTCAATTAAGACTGACCTGGCTACACATTTTTCAGCTAACTCTAAGTTTATAGTGAGCTCAGGACAATAATTTTACCTGTCTTTCATTCTAAGAAAGAAAGTAAATTTAACATGACAGTATGTAATGCCATAAGGAGACAAGGTATAAAGAATTACAACAAAACAGTTGGTATTTAATGACATTAAGTTTTGTACTTAATTAGACATTGCTTGGTAGTCCCATTATAATTTGGGTTCTTGAGAAGTTTAAACCAACTTGCTTATATTTATGGTGTATACCAGGAATCATAATGAAGGCTTTTCTTGAAGACACAAGTCTGTCTGCTAGTGAGATCCACGAAGGTATTTATTGCAGCCTTAGGCTTTGGAAAGTTTATTTCAGAAGTTCTAAAACAATTTACCTTTTAAAATTGTTTGAATCATAATCAGGAATTAATTCACTTAAACAGCAGTACACCTTCATTAAGATTCCATAGGACATTTGTTCAATTAGCATGTTTAAATACCCAGAAAGTGACGATTCACACCATACCAGAGTATAGAGAGATGCAGCAGGGCAACCTGGAAGCAATTCTGTTTCAGACCTTGCAAAATACTGGATCTCCTTCCAGAAGGCCCACCTACCTAAAGAGTCCTTTAACAGAATGGCTCCTGACAGGGTAAGATGAAGTTTTAAAGTAGTTTTAATTTGTGTTTCCTTGATTTTTAAGGATGTTGGATACTAAGAATGAAACAAAACAAACCTATCATCCATTTGTATTGTTTAAAATTTTTTTAATTTTATTTTATTTTTATCAGTTACCTTTTATTAATTCTGTATCCCAGCCGTGCCCCGAACCCTCATTCCCTCCCAGTCCCTCCCTCCCTCATCACCACTGTGCCCCTTTCCAAGTCCACTGATAGGGGGGGCCTCCCCCCATTCATCTGATACTATTTTATTAGGTATCTTCATTGAGTTCCTGTTAGAAATAGTCCTTGTTCCCCTCACTTTGGGAAACCAATTGGTTACTGAGCTACCACAGGCTACATCTGAACGGAGGTTCTAGGTTATATCCATACATGGTCCTTGGTTGAATGTCAGTTTCAGAAAAGACCCTGTGCCCAGATATATTTGGTCCTTGTGGAGCTCCTATCCTTTCCCCATCAGACTAACTCCCCTTCTTTCTTATGATTCCCTGTACTCTGCCAAAGGTTTGGTCATGAGTCTTTGCTTTGAAAACACTGCTAGTTAGAGGCTTTCAGATGCGCTCAGTAGACTCCTGTCATGCGTTCAATGCACATCCCATCTGTCTTTCTAAACGAGGATTGATCCTCTTACCCCATGTCTGCTCTCTTGATTATCTTTTTTAGGTGTTGTTTAAAATTTTTTTGATGTTCCGTTTTTCTTGAGTTCTTTGTCTCTACTTGGTACTAACACACTGTCAGATGTATAGTTAGTAAGAATGATTTTTCCGTTTTGTAGGCTGCCTCTTTGTTCAACCGGTGTTATTGTTAGTGGTATAAAAGCTTTTTTAATTTTATGACATCACATTTAGCAATGGTTGCTCACCAAAGTCCTGTTCAGAGAGTCACTTTTTGTGCCTATAAATTCAAGCATACTCAATTTTTCTTCTCTGTCATATTCACTATAAAAAGTCTTATGTTGAAGTCCTTTATTTGGTGGAGTTGAGTTTTGTGCAGGGTGAGAATTAAGGATTTAGTTTCATTCTTTTACATACAGCTATCCAGTTTGAAAAGTACTATTTGTCAAAGATGCTCTCTTTTCTACAATATTTATTACTAGCTTCTTTGAAAAAAAAATCAGGCATCTATAGTAGTATGGGCTTAGGAATGGGTGCTCAATCTTATTCCATTGATTAATGTGTCTGCTTTTATGCCAGTACTGTGTTGTTTTCATTTCTACAGCTCTGTAGTATCACTGAGATGGTCTTAGCTCCAGCACTTTTTTTTTTTTAATTCTCAAGACTTTTTGTTGAGAATTTTGTGTTTATATATTAATTATTTTTAAAATTTCTGTGAAGAATTGTGTTGGAATTTTGATCGGGATTGTGTTGAATCTATAGATTGTTTAGATTTGTTTTTGGTAGGATGGCCATTTTCACACTACTACTCTTACCTGTCTGTGACACTTTCCATCTTATGGTATTTTCAGTATCTCCCACAAGTATCTTTGTTTACACTGTACAATATTTTCCTTCCTTGGCTAAATTTACTCCATTCTTATTTTGAGGCTACCATGAACAAGATTATTTCCTGATTTCACCCCCCCCTTTTGGTTTTGTTCATGATTTTAAGTTAAGGAGCAACTGTGAAATATCTAGTCACATACTGAATGTACAAAAGTGTTCTGCATAGAAAGTACTGTATTTGTATTGCCTTAATTTGGAAGACCATTTCATTAAGGTTATATATGGAAACTGATACTTTTTTCCACTTGTATAATACATGTCCAGCCTTAAAGATATTAAAAAAATGATGGAATTATTTCTGTAGTTGATTAATAATTATTATTCTATAGGTACAGTTTAATCTAATTTTAAGAAAAAATTATAATTTTGTATTAATTTATATTTATTGCATTTAAAATGTTTGATTCTACTTTATAATTATTTTATAATATATTATTAAATATTTATCTTTGAATAATATGGCTCATATTTGCCTAAGAAACAAAGAAAATTTGAGCATTAATTTATCCATGTGAGTAAATGATTAAATATGTGCTTTTAAGTTAGGCATTCTCAGCCATATAACTACCCACATATTTGCCTTCATAATCCTCTAGCTTCAGAGAATAAGCATATAGGAAGCATAATTAAATATTAGAAAAATAAATTTTACCCATGTATTTTGTTTGGTGTTTCTAATTTAACATAATAATGTAGCACAGCCTTAAGCAGAGCACCCCCTTTCCAAGACTGAGCAGTTAGAACTGATTAGATGTTATGAACACAGATTAAATCCTTTCAGTGATCTTATGAAACAGTCACACCATAATAAAAAGATGTCAATGCAAACAAGAATAATGGTAAGAAACAATGTGTGGATTAATCTGCGTTTTAAATGCACTAATTTTGAGTTTCCACTGGAACACATTATGTTAAATTAGCTTACCTCACACTATCACATGCTTTAAGTAGAGCATATCTTGAACTTCATATTACCTGGAATCCATTCATCCAGGATGATGTTTTTCTCTATAATGAAGAGGTGTGTTTCATGTTTGTTTTGACATCTTTCCAAATTTGGGTAGTTCCTTCACTTGACAACCTATTTAGACAAAGAGCAGCAGCATTCACTTTAGGACCTGTGTGTTGGTTGGATTGTCGCACTCCTCACCCTTGAGGGTCTGGATTCTATTTAACATGACAGTAGCACTTAAAATAGGAGCAGAGTACCCTGTGTTTATATGGACTGTAGTTCGTCTTCATCAGATCTGAAGATAATTGCCTTGTAGAGAATAGTGTTGTTGAGAGGCTTTATGGAAGTTATCCAATCTGAACCTTGAAGACTTGATGAGGCTGTGCAGAGAGCAGGAGAGTTGTATTAGATAAGAACAGAGGCTAACAGGGACATAGAGAAAGCAAAGGGAGTTGTTAGCCATGCACATTTCAAGATTCTTACAAAATGAGGTGGATAATCCAGTGTGATATTGAGGTAGGAAGGATACAGGAAGTGATAATGGAAGTTGTACAGTGAAGGTTGCCATGAAAGGGATTTAAATGCTTGAGCTTCATCTGATGTCATTGGAAAGGATGCAAGCAAGTCTATACTTTGGAGTGTGCCCTGTATGTCTGTTTAGAAGATAAGAGATAACAGGCAGTAAATAGTAAGACTACTGAGAACTGGAAAGCAATTGAAAGTCTATGGTAAAAGGAACATAAAATGCCATGAATTTGAGAAAGACTGCACGAGGAAGGAATCTGAGGGAGGAATGGTGGAATGATATACAGTATTCATGTGTGAAATCCTCAAAAAATGAATGAAAAAGAAAAATGTTTAAATGTCTGTGGTTGACAGAAGAGGGAAGATGAGTAAAAGTTGGTGTTGGTAGAATAAAAGGAAAGAGGTGACTTGAGATGATGAATAATGTGGATTTGTCAAGTGTTTTTCTTACCTAAGTCCAGCAACAGAATGGAACACGGCCTAATGTAGAACTAACTTGGATTCAGTCTAATGGAAACTTAAAATATCTCAAACCTGCTACAACATGCAGTCCCTTGCCATTGCTGCTGCCTGGTGACAGAGCTTGCAGTGAGAAAATGCACAGCAGTTTATTATGGTCTGTGGATGACTGTTCAAAATTACATACAGCCAGGTGTATGGGAATATGGAGGGTACAGGTTCCATCCCCGCCTCCTGGGCTCTGTAGGTGCCTTCCTTTCAGAAGGGTCTCAGTTTCCTATTTAGGAAACATTGGGACCACTGCAAACGACTTCCCTGGCTCAGGGAACACCTCCGGTCGGTAGGTGGCAGTGTTGCACAGTCCAAGGTGCACAGACGCCTCCTTAATCCCAAGGTTCCCCGCCTCAGGCAAACAAATGATCTTCAGAAATACTCGGTGTTTCCTTTGAAATGCAGGTCTCCATATATAGCAGTTGCAGATTCTGATTCAGTTAGTCTGGGATGGGGGCCAGACCTAAGGGTGTGTTTTAGCATTCAAGGTAATCTTGAGAGTTGCGTAACTGTGGAATTTAACCTTTCTGAGCGTTAGTTTTCATAGCATTGCTATGAACATTACCTGAGAAAACACATCTGAGTCTAAAATAACTTTTCCTTTTCAAAGGTGCCATCATTTCTCAACAAATTGAAACTTGAATGAAAGAGCTCATACAGCAGAGGGAAAACTGGTGAATTTTGTCCAACATGATGAAGAAAATATAGTATTAATTGGATAATAGCATCATATATTGAACAGATGGTTAAAAGTACAAGCCCCTTGCTTCAGGTTTTGAAATTTCCATTATTTATTTAAGATCATAATGTAAATAAATATTTCTTTCTTCCCTCTCTCAAAACTCTACGATATAGTTTTCTTGTTCTATCTCAAATTAATGGCTTCTTTTTTCATTAATTGTTGTTAAACACATAAATGTGTTTATATACGTGCTCCTAAATTTCTGTCAAAACAGCATTCTCAGTCTGTATAATGCTTCTTGTATGTATGCGTTCAGGGCTGAGCATTTGGTTTTGGATAAACAATCGCTGTGCACTTCCCTGGGTAAGTATTTCTCCTAGTCTTAGCGTTCTTTAGTTGTAGTTATTTCTGTATGGTTAAGGCTAGTTGGCTTTCCTTCATCCACTTCAGCATGTGTATTATTTTAATTCAAAAATTTTAAATCAGAGTAAAATATGCCAGTATCAAAATAGCAATAAAATACACGTTTCTCTCTGTATTTTAATATGAAGCCCACATTTATTATTGACATGGTAATAATTTAATTTACAAATGTGTTATGACTTCTTAGTTTTAAGGAAAATAGCTTAGGTTAAATATATAATTCTCTTTTTTAACTTCATGCCAAATACAATTAAATAAACAAATAACAAAATTCTTCATGTCAGTAATAGCATCTGTTATTTTCAATGCACGGTTTTGGACTGAGCATCCCCAGAAAAGAGATTGTAAGAGTTCAATCTACACAGCAGCGTGTAGCATGCGTGTCTGCTGCCTTGATGCCTATAGCATGTTGTAATCAGGCTCATGCAAGTCATTCACAGTTTCTGCATTGCCAAAGTCAGCTGATCTTCCCAGTTCTGGGAGGTGTTCTAAGAGAGTCCCACTGTATTTCATGGCAGTGCCACAGTAGCTCCTTCCATTTGTCTCTCCATGTTCTTCTTGCTGATGCTTCCTCAAGTCTCTGCCTCTGGAAACCTTCCGTGTTACTCCGCTCTGAGTCATTTGTCCCTCCACTGGGTCTCCGGAGCCACCAAAGCAGGCCGGTCTCTCTGGCATATTCCTTCTGTCCTTGCTATCATCTTTTAATTCCTGTCAGCCAGGACCCAGTCACTTTAAGCTATTAGCCTGAAGGTCATTTAGAAGATTTAAGTAAATATTTGATTTCAGGAACCTGGGATAAGAATCCTTTTCCATAAGTGCGTAGATGACTTTTTGTGCTTCATCAAAGGATGTGGGAGTGGGTGCTTTAATCTTCTTGGCTGTAGATTCTCGAGTATGAAAGTCAATATTGATCTGAAAAGAATTAGTTCTTAATTAATATACACTTGTTGTTTATGATAAATTTATTGTGCTACTAGTGTTTCAAAATCACCTTAAAATGATTTTATGCCAGTTCAAATATGTCTTGAATTTCTATTGTAAGCCATCTTTATACTAGGGGTGTGGGCTACAAAGAATGCAACAAAAAGAGATATTTTTTTCTGCATGTATTTGTGGTGTAATTGGGAGAAAGAAAAATATACATGAAAAAAATATTCCCAGAAGTGTTAATATATCACAGAGGAATGCCATAGACATTTTAGGCTCACTGAATGGGAATATTTTCCTGGAAAATCAACACTGCACATGTTTTCGCTGCTTTAATTGTGCGTGCTATAGTAGTCTGTATTTTATCCTTGTCTGAGTTACAATAGCTCACTAAGGTTCCTCAGCACACAGAATGTGGCCTGGGATACCACATTCCATTCCCCAACCCATCACATTGGACAGTTTCACAAAATCTTTTTAGTCTCTGTACTGATATCTTCACAAATACAAGGAGTGCTTCCACTGCACTGAGTGTACAGATGTACATATCTCTCTATATAAGTAATGTATAAAACCACATACAATGGATTCCATCCTAACCTGTGCACTGGACGCTATTTCTGTATATGCAGTGATGCTAATGACGATGGCTTGAATACTCACTTGTTTCACAGCATCTGAATGCACGAATGTTTTGTATATACTCTCTGCTTTTCTATGCAAAAGGTGAGACTCTGTTTTCTTATAGTCTTCACAAGCCAACCAAAATTCAATGTTCTCATCACTGAACTCAGACTTTAGAAAATTTCCAAAGACGTTTTGACCAGCTAAAAAGAAAGGGATTGAGAAAGTTAATTGAGTCAGTAAGAACATGGTGTAGAAGAGATTTATAAGCAGTTATACTATTCCTAAATGCATAAAGCTATGCGATGGCCTCTGCTAACGCAGCGGTACCATCATTTGTAGAGAGGCAGCCTTAGAGACTGTAATATGTGGAAGAGGAATCTGGCACCGGACAAACTTGTCCACAGTCACGTATTGCTTTGTATGTTCACATAAATGCGTGGTACTTCCTCCTGTATTTAGATTGAAATTGGGCTTTGCTGATTATATAACAAATTACTTATAGGCACCAACATCTAAACATGAGTGTAGAGTCATTTTTGTAAGGGAATGTTAATGATTGGGGGTATTAACATCATGTTGATAATTAAAAATATAATGTCATCATTCAAACCATGGTAGTCAGATAATGTTAGGTCAGCTTGTCACCTGTATGCCTGATAAACTGATTACATGGCTGAGACTTACATGCCGTTTCCTAAGCTAAATTGTAGACTAAGTATTATAAACATATGACAGACTATGCTAACTTTCTTAGACCCGTGCCTCCTGCCCCCTAAGTTTCATAGCGTCTTTCTTGGAGAAGAGGGTAAATTCACTTTTGAGACCAAGCTGATTGTCTGCACTTCTGAGTCAGGCTCTAACACCAATAGCGTTGCAATCCGTGATGGGGGAGGGGAACTGGTTTCACTCTTTTCTTTCGTCCTCCAGAAACTCCCCACAAGCTTCTACTGTGCTTACCTAGATTAAACTATGTATCATGCTGCATTGTGAACATCTTCAGTGTTTACTTGGTGTGTCCCAACCTTCTTTAAGGCAGTAATAGATTGTGTCTTTGCATTTGAATCCTTGGTGCCTTTAAAAATACCTTCCACATAAGGTAGACACGTGAAGGGTAATAGGCATGTGGCTGATAGAATGCTAATTAAGTAAATGAATGCTACTCTTTAATCCAACAATGTAAAGTATCCTTCATGTATAATGTACATTTCAAAAATGGGAATTCAAATCGTACGATATTTGCTTGGCTTTTGAAACTCTGAGACCGCAGCATAATTTTATTTATATTCATTTTTTATTTTTGAAGCTTATTTCCTTTATGTGCCTATGTGTGCCTTCTGGCCACACAGAGGCCAGAAGAGGGCATCAGAGTTACAGGTGGAAGGCTGTGAGACCAGTCCTGCGAGTGCAGAGAAACGAGCAGCAAGCACTGTTAACCAATGGACCATCAATCCGGCAACCCAGCATAATTTTAGTTTTGTTCTTGAAGCTAAGAAAACATGTAGTTGTCTTGGCAGATTTATCTAAAGGATGGTGATATAAATCGAGTGCTATAATACACAGTCACAGTGTGATGAAATTATCAATGACCGTAGAAAAACTAAAATAATACTTTTTACATACTCTCTTTTCTTCCTTTGATAATATACATTAATCTCAATCTTTTAAGTAATCTAGGTGACCCCCAAACAATGGCTAGTTAGTGATACTTACTCTGGTTAGCAAGAAGTTTTTCCAGAGATTGAGACCACTGTATTACTTCCTCAGCAGAAAGTCTGCAGTTAAGAAAAATGACAAAAATTACTAAACTAGTTCACGAAATCCCAAATTAAATAATAATGGCTGCTGCATTTTGGTAACTGAGATTCTTTCTTATGACTTCTATTATTAATTTTATGTATAAAATTCCTTTTAATTGCCATAGATAAGAAAAAATCTGTCAAGAGAGCTAAAAATATAAGTTTATAAAATTGAGTAATATAAAAATGAACAGAAAATTGATGTGGCTATATTTATAATTAATAGCCATTGGCTCTAATGTGGCCTACTATTGCTTGTCATGTTACCTAAAAGAAAGGAAGTCCATTGCTTGCAGTATTTTTTGTATGCTTTTATAAAGAACAAGGCTCCACTCTAATCCTCTGCCAATCCCCTTGCCTCATACTCCCCTGTGCTATTACATGAGTAAGCTGCCATGCCAAGATACATACAGTATCAGTATCTTGCAAAGATGACAACCAACTTCTGTGCCGCATATACAGTTATAATATTTAAATATATTCAGTACATACATGTCTTTGGACCTGGATGATTTCATTCCAGACTCCAGATGTGGGATCATTGATCTCAGGTATGCTTTCACATCCATTCCACTACAAAAGACAACAAAAGTTCATAGTTCTCTAGAAGAATTTACTTATGAAAAGAAAAGAATACAAAGCAAAAAATCCGAGGAATAAGGTAATAATAAAAATCGCTGACACAATATTTTGTTATTTTAAAATAGAGCTCATTTTTTCTGAGTTGAGCTTTAGAAAGACTCCCATCCACTTCCCTGTAATATGATTCATTATCTAATAAAACTGAATCTCATAAGTCACAACAGTTAATTGTGCTGCTCTACATAAGCTAAATACTAGAATTCACTTCTCATTCACACTCCCTTGCCCATAAAAGATATCCTAAGAGAGATAGTGAAGGAACTTACAAAGTCTTTGCCTTCTTTTTTTGCGGTTTGTCGTCTAGAAGTGAATGGTTAGGTTCTTTCAAATTCTTGGGGCTAGCAGAGAAGAACATTTCTGGCATTTTGTCCAGCTTTGGCATGGAGATGGCTGCAGCTCTCATGGTCTTCTTGCAATGTGTGTCTGTTAGTCTGCATCTGCTGCTTTATATAGTGTAGGCAGACAGGCACTTGCTGTTCGGGGAGTCTGTTTATCAAGTGATGTTACCACAGACACTGAAGTTCCTCCTTTCTTGGTGTATTGTGACGTGTATCTTGAAGAAAAAAAAAGTACACAGTGATGTCTTGTGGTTGAACCTAACCGAATGAGAGCAGGTCATTTGATTAGGAAGGCACAAAAAAAAAAAAAATCACACATACAGAGGAGAGCACACACCACGTGTCTGGAGCATCAGCCTTTGGTTTGAGGGAATGCTTGTTTCTTCCTGAAAACTGTATGTTCTGATCAGTGTTACGTCTGCTATATTTTCTGTATCGTGTGGCAATCCAACGTTAGGGTTGAACCCTCTCCATTCTCTGGGTAGTTCTTGAACATAAAAATCATCTGATCACAGTATCTGTTTCCTTCTTTAAACACTGAAAATATATTTCCTCTTCATACAGCACATTCTGATTATGGTTTTTTTCTCCCCAGTTCTTTCAGGTATTCTTCACGATATTTTAAGAGTTCTCCACCACTGCCATCCCGCAGAAAACAGCATAAGGTCAACACATTCTCTGAATGTTCTGCATCAGTCTGGTAAGAAGGGGACCAGAAGGAGACCAGAAGGAGGCTGTCTTACCCTGTACTGTCTGGATTCTCATCCATCATTTCACCACAGGAAAATAGTAAATTCTTGTTAAGATTTTCCAAGGTGTGTACAAAATCTTCTACAAGTGACACATAAGATGACCTTAAGGAGCACTCCATTTTTAATGTTATTTTAATAATTAGAAGATAAATAATGTGTCAACTTGTAATTGTGTGTCAATAGTTAAGAAGAAGGCATAGTAAAATTCAAGCAAGTCTACCAATGAAAGTGTAATTCACACACAGACCTTACATAATAGTAAGATACTGATTTTTAAAAACATAGCATTTGAGGAAAAACTCGAGGTAAACAGAGTTTGTTTGGATAAATCCATCATTTGTGCTAGTTAGGAGACAATAATTGAATTTTTGGCAATGTCTCCGCTGAGGCAAAGTCTAGCTTTAATTGAGATGATTACATTACAGCAATCATTACTCACTGATAAATCACTTATTGGAGCAGAAGCATTAATATAGTAAGAGCTTCCAGAGTTTATATGGGATGTATGTTACAGCATGGCATAGGATGCTCAATTTAACTTTGGGGGAATTGAATTTTGCCTTTGAATAGATGGTAGTCTTTGTTAGACAGGTTTCTGGTAGAATTGGATAAATTTCACTTAAAAGGGAGTAGAATATTAATTTTTTGTCCTTTTTTAAAACCATAATGATACATAATGCCTGCAATAAATATTTATAATATTACACAATTCACTATGGTTATGAATGATTATTTCTTGCACTGGCATCATCTGATGTTTGAAGGATAACATGACTCATCAAAGAAAGAGAAGTACTGCAATGAGCTGGCCACTTTGAAAGTGACCCAAACAGAACCAATAGGGCTGTGACAGATGACGGAAAGATATGTGTGTTTGTTTCCTTTCTGTGGTCCAGCTCAGACTTATTTACCTGTTAAAATCTTCACCATTTCTCATATATATATATATATATATATATATATATATATATATATATTTAATTTGCAACCTCTTACTTCTGTAGGTAACTGGGCAAATTATGCTTGAGAAACATCATTTAAAGATTATCTCAATGAATCATGATTACTTGTTATCTAAATATACTGGCAATTTCCAAAGAATGGTTGTGCAAGAACTGTTCCTTTGAATATTATGAGCATCAGAAGAATCAAAAGCATCAGCGAAGGTTATGGCACCAGATAAGTGCGGGATATGTAGATTTTTAGCATTTTGAAGAGCCATACCTTTTTTAAGATAAGAAAAACGTGATTTTCTTTGGTTAATTTTACTAAAATAATATTAAAGTGTGGGTCCCATTATGTAATTATCACACACTGTTTCCATTGCTCCTTCTTCTTCCTTCATTTCATCCCATGCTTTCTCTCACGTGTCCCTTTCCTCTCCCATTAGCTTTGCTTGTCTGCTTTTACCTCAAGTGCATTCTGTTGCTTTTTCTCCCTCCACGTTGAGATCTCATTTAGGCGTTTTTTTTTTCCCTAGCTTCCTGACCCTGCCTCTTCTCCACCCCAAACACATACTCAGCTGGTGAAAGAAAAACATTCATTCTTTGTCTTTTTGAATCTGTGCATTTTACTTACCAATGATTTTCAATTCTGGCCATTTTCCTTTACATGTCCTGGTTTTATTTTTCTTTATGGATGACTAAAGTTCCACATAAGCTGTGTTCTGAGAAAAAGTATTTACCTCTTACGTATTAAGGAACGGCTTTAATAATTCCAACATATTGTTACCACAGTAGAATTATTTAAGCTCAACCACTAGCAAGTAATAATAATGGCTTTATGAAATTCCCGAGTCAAGACTGGCAATTGAAGCCACTCTTTTAATGGACTCTTGCCAGCCCATACAAAGTCTATATATGTCAAAGCCAGGTAGACTTGGCCTCAGAAATGACTGAGGAAAGCAGATAGGGTCCTGGAGGTTCTGTGTCAAGCTCATATACTGCCACTGTCAAGCATTTATTTATAAAATTTATCACCCCCCCAAAAAAAAAAACCCAGCTAACTTCACTGAATCAATCAGTGTGTTTGAGATAGAGATTTCAGTAGAAGGAAAGAGCCGTAGCTCTCAGAAACTATCTCATGTTAACCTTTTCTCTATGAAATTGTCCTTAAATATCCAACTTTGAGTCACATGAAAAGTAAGACTTAATGTATTCTTAGTGTTTTCTGTTAGCAATGGTCTTATTTTTTAGAACAGTGTTAGACTCACAGTAAAATTGAATAGAGGGGGAAAGAGTTCCCACTCCTACCCTGTCCCAAACTCTACCACCATCCCCACTCAGCATTAGTGTGGTATTTGTGGTATTTGCTACAACCAATAGACCTGCACTGATATCTCATTGTCATCAAAGTAGATAGCTGACACTGCTGCTCACTGTGGGTGCCATGTATAGTATGGGCTTTACATGTGTGGCAATGTGCATTTGCTCTCACGGCATACAGAGTGGATTCTTTTCTCTCAAAATACTACTTTATGTACATATCTATTTAGAGATAGGCTCTCATGTAGACGAGGTTGACTTTGAACTTACTGTGTATCTGGGTATGATTTTGAATTTCTGATACTCCTGCCTCTGGGGGCTCCTGGGGGCTGTGATTCCAGATTTATGCTACCACACTTAGTTTTAGGCAGCGCTGGAGATCCAGTGAACAAAGAGCTTTGTGTGAGTAAGGCAAGCATTCAACAAATACAAATGAGCTACATCCCCAGCATAGTGTCATAGTTTGAAGCATGGCTATATTCTTAATGAGAAAATTAGGAAAAAATGTAAGCTTTCCTGAACTGATTTGATAATTTGGCTCAAATAATTCCAACTAACTTTAAAATAGTAATAATATGAACTTTGTTGAATGATATTTACAATCTTGATATTGAAGAGCCTGGTGTTAAATCTTTGTAATATTGCACAAATCTTGTAGGAATTAGGAATTATGGGACAAAGGACAATGTTGAGTGTGAAATCACCTTAAAAATAAAGATGTACCTATACTAGAAGAGTTAGAGGCAGAAATTTTGGTCCTTTTAAACAAATTTAATTGCATTTTTACCGTAGAACACAGGCAACGTACTACAAATAGAAAGCAGGATGACTCTCTGTCCCTGAGTGCTTAAAGTATGGATAGTAGGGCATACTGATATTTCCGCAAGTGATCATGGTGGGAATTGGCATCAGAAAGGATTACACAGAAGGAACTCAGATGAGGTATGAGATGAGGCTTTGAAGGTATGAGAAATGAAGGCACACATCGTTGCACTGTGGCTCACACACATGCTCACTCTTTGCCCCTTTTGCTGTATTTAGCACCCACTGGAAAATACAGGAGATAGCACTAGAGAAAGAGTCTTCAGTTAGTAGGTACTTGTTACACAGTTCAGGAACGTGAAAGAATGGATCCTGTATATAAACACGGGACTTCGGGACTTTAAAGGGGCCTATGGTAGATACTTTTTGGTTAGTATAATCATTCAGTTGAAGTACTAGTCTCTTATGGTTTCTTGTGACCCACTCACTATTTCCACTGGGTCTGGGTCCTGGGCATCAGAAGAATCTTCCAGGGTCTTCATGGTTGATACGGCTACCAACAGTGTTTCAAAGAGTTTAGTTGTAACAGTGTTAAAAAAACTGAGTTGGAGTGATTTACTGTGTGCAAGCAGATAGGAATATTTCTGTCTATTTTGTAACATTTATGAATGAGAAGACTAAACATTTAGACTTGCTTAGTTTTTTTATCTTGTAAATGAGGAAACATGTTGATAGATTTTTTTTTCCAAAAACAGATGTCTGCAAGATGGTGAAATTGATCGAGCTCAGTAAATTGCTACTGAGCAAGATAAGGATCTAGTTTCTTTTTCTTGCCATGCTCTGATTAACCTTAGTCAACACCATATTTCTTGTTTCTATAATCTGACACTTTATAAGAAAATAGAACACGAGACTTTCAGGTTCTTGGATTCATATGATTTTATAAAATCTTACTTTTCTTACCTTCGTGCCTCTGCCTCTTACTAGTTAGCTTTTCACAATAATACCATTTCTTAAGACACTCTTTAAAGCACCAAGTAAATCCTTGGTTAATATAATTTCTGATATGCTTTTCTCACATTGGATTCATTTTTCATATATTATCCATTTTTTGTAAACTTTTCAGCTTTGGAGAGTAATGTTTGAATCAATCCAAACATGTTTGGCAAATAAAATTCAGGTAATCATGAAGCCAGCACAGTATCACTATGTCCAAATAAATGGAGAACTTTGCTAGAAAAGCATTAGCAATTGTTTGAAATTTTGATGGAATATTATGTTTCACAGTGCATGGCATGACTAGAAAAGCATAGCCATTCAAAAGTAGGAAAATAGAGGCAATTTGCAAGACAGTATATTTTATTTTATTTTTTATTCTTTTTTAAAGTTTATTCTTCTCTCATACATCTTGACCTCAGCCTCCCCTCCCTCTACTCATCCCAGTTTTACTCCCCTCCTCCCTTCTTTCCCAGATCTACCAGTCCTCTGTTTTTCTTCAGAAAGAGTAGGCCTGTTTTAAATAGCAGGGAGGGAGCGGCCATGTAAACCTTTCCAGATTCTAATAGCAGGAACTAGTGGCTTGCTGCTGCTACACGAGGAAGCAATGCTACTGATAAGCTATTGCTCTGTTTCCCTTATAATGGTCATGGCATGTGATTTCTTATTAAGATGCATGATTGCTCTAGTCTTTCCACAATCATGCCACGTAGTGCTTGCAAATGCAGTAACTACTTTTTCTTTTTATCCTTCACAATGTTTTGCTCTTGTTAACATATTTACTTTTTGCTACATGTGTAAAGCTGGTTCTTGCCTAGAGACTTTGCCCTTACAGGCTAATGTTCATAGTACTGGAAGGTAACCTGAATGCTATCAAAGGAGAAAGGTAAACATCAATCCAGCTATAAAGTCTTCTTTCTACAATGATGAACTGCCTGCAAGATTCACCAGTGCAATAATGAAATAAGATTGTGGGAGCAGCCAACCAATATCTGGTGGGATTTAAAACCTGCTGCATGAGATGGACTCCATGCTCAACACTGCTCTGATGGCTGAGAATCTGATGCCGGGTAGGCCAGGGAGAAACCTAGGAGGAAACCAAGTAGTACTGTCCTGCTAAAAGAATGTAGCCATAGAACGACTCCTCATGACATTAGTACCTTGCTCAGACATCATCAGAGAAGCTTCTTTCTGAAGTAGATGGGAACAAATACAGAGACCCACAGCCAGACAATATGCAGAGAATAAAAAACCTTGGAATACCCAGTCCTAAACAGAATATCGCCATTAAAGTCCTTCCTGAAGGCTCAGGGAAACCTGAGGAAGAGGAGTCAGAAAGATCACAAGAACTAGCAGAGATGGAGGGCTCCAAGGAAACGAGGTCTTCTAAACACATCATGGCCCATGCACATATGAACTCAAATAAACATATGAGGCACCATGTACAGGGCCTGCACAGGTCTGTGCTGATGGTGTCCCAGGGCTGGGAACACATGCCCCCATCTCTAAGCCAGAGGTATCTCCAACTGATACCCACTTGCAAATAAAAAATAACTTCTCTTTAACAGAGTCTCATTGGGGGACACAAACGACTCTTAGTAAGGGTAGGTGTCATCCCCAGCTATAGTTCACCAACACTGAACCAACCTGGTGGCATCCTTAAAGGTTCTTCACCTTATTGGCTCATTTTCTTATGTTTATATTGCCATATTCTGGCTTGTTCTTTGCTTTATCCCATTTTATACTATTTTTATTATTATTCTTTAGATGTCTTTTTTTTTTTTTCTAATGAGAGACAGGAAGCATATGGATTCAGATGGGGAGGATCTTGGAACAGTTGAAGAAAGTGAAACTGTAATCAGAACATATTAATAGGAAAAATCTTTTTTCAATAAAAAAATAAAAGGAGAAATGAAGAATGGGTCGGGTTTCACAGCGATTGAAATATGAATTGTAGCAGCTCAGGGTCAGAAAATGGGAATGCCACTGAGCTTTGCAATGGCTGCTGTGGGTGTAGGCTAGCAGACTGTCTAGAGAGAGTTACTGTACAAGGATAGCCACAGGAGAAAACTTGCTCCAAAGACTGAAATAACTGTTTTCAGAATATAGACACTGATATATAACTAACTACAAGGGTAGAGAGCAGTCAGGCCTACTTCATAGCAGCAGTGACAGATGGTAGTTACCAGCTCTGGGTGCTTGGGTAGGAGATTTTAAATGCTGTCCAGAAAAGGGAAATACAGAGCTAGAGACTAAATGATTGACTGCCAAGGAGGGAAGGCACAGAGCGGGAGGTAAGGGATGACTGCGTGGATTGGAGTATAGCTCTGAACTAATCTAAAACAACCCAATAAGGTTGTTTTAGAACGCAGTCTCTAAACTAAAAACTAGTAGTAATGTAAATTACTTCAGTTTAACTAGAAGTGGTGAAAAGTTTCCGTTGTGGAGTCCTACTGAGCTGCCTATAGTGTGAGAGAGGACTTTTGTTGTTATGAGCACCAGTCAGTAACAAAAAGACCTGAAGTCTTGGAGTATTTTAAAGTCAAGGAAATGCTGAATGAAGTGATCCCTCAACATCAGCTTAGCCAGAACTTAAGAGTCTTCAGAATCCCTGTAAATTAGAACATGCTGTGCCCAGGACCTGTGACAGACAAATTCGGAACACAGATCTCAGGAGCTTGTGAGGTTTGTATTTCACATCTCTTAAGGCAGGAACTGCTCACGTATAAACAGCTGCTTTTTAGCCCCATTTTCATTCCGGTGGGTTTTGTCTTAAGATCTTTGGGTGGTAGAATTCATTTAATGAGAATTCAGAGTAAAGTAAGAAAAAGGTCTCAGCCTTGTTTTATCCTTTTTCTCACGTGTTATGAAAGATCAAGAGATTGACAAGGTTCTTGGCCAAAGAAGTAACATTTTTGCTTGTTTATTTGTTTTGGTTTTTTGAGACAGAATTTCTCTGTGTAGCCTGGGCCCTCTTGGAATTGCTTTGTAGAGAAGACTGGCCTCGAACTCACAAGAGATCTGTCTGCCTCTGCCTCTGTTGGGATTACAGGCATATACCATCACGCTTGGCTGCCATAGCATTTTAGTGTATCAAAAGCAGTGTATAGGAATATCAAAAGAAGACTGGTTTATCTGAGAATTTGTTCTATTCTGCTACCCTCTGGCTCCTTGTCTCACATTCTGTTCAACAAGACTGAGGCATACTCGTTTCCTTATAACAAAAAGCAAGGAGGTTAGAAATGCTTGTACCAAACTATAATGGGAGGTTGGACACAGGAGGGCAGAGAAGTGAGGACTGGGTGGGAGAGGACTGATAGTGTGGCAGTGGAGCTGGGGACATCCATGACAGTCTCTAAGAGGGCTGTCTAGACTTCACTGTTTACTATGGAACTTCTAGGGATTCCTTAGAAAATGGAAACCACTTCAGAGAACAGGGGCTGTTTATAAATTATAAGATCCTTTTAATTTTGGAACTCATATTTTAATACAATTATGTGGTAGATTGCCAGATTTTTATAATTAAACCACAAAGGTTATAAAATAGGATGTAAATGATATAGTGTATACAAATCTTTTAAATATTTTATATATAGACTATTTCATATATTATACAATCTTTATTGATCATAACCATCTGCCGCTTTTAACTTTATAGGCACACTAATAAAAGTACTCAAATATCTTACAAGAGAAGCCAAGAAAAAAGATAGCAAAATTGTAACATATTAAAAAGGTAGAGGAAATAGGGCATAAACATTGCACTATAACTCATAAGTATGTAATACCACTATAAAATATAGTGGTATTCTACTCTATATCCCTCCCAACTTTATGACCTCTGAGTTTTTTTATTAATGATCTCCTTCGTCTAAGTAGGAATTCCCATATACACATGGGAATCCATCCACCATGGTATGACAGCCTCCCAGTGACCTCATGTCTAAAGGAAAGTGACTTTTCTTTTCCTAACAACCGTCAGCTGTCATTTTGAGTGGCTTGAGATTGTGCAAGTCACTATATCTGCTTGGTGTCCATCAGAAGTCAGTGTTTCACAGTACTCCTCCTCACCCAGCAGTATTCATGGTCTCTGCCTGCCCTTCCAGAGGACTGCGGATGTCTCTAAACCAGCTGGACTGCACCGCTACCAAAAAAAGAGGCTATAAAAATAGAGCTTGATGATCAAATAGAAAACTGTAAGGACCCAGAGTATAATAAATTAAAGCAGGGGCTAGCTCTGCTTTATGTTAATGATTACAGTATGTCCAACATTATATAGTAGATATGACTTTATCCATAGTTGGCCATTTTTAAAAGCACTTTTTATTGCCCCTTTATGAATTTCACATCATGCACCCCAATCCTGCCCACCAACACCCGCTTTCTGCCCTTGCAACATCCCCCCTCCCAAAGAAAATAAGATAGAATAAAAAAGAGTGGAAGCCGCAGTGTGTCACAGTGTGTCACATGGTATACTCTTTCATTCACAATCTTTACTTACAAATGAGTCATTGGTCTGTTTCCAGGCCTCTGTCTTCTGTCACGCTATCAATACTGGATCCTCACTGGGACTCCCTTGGATATCCTGTTGTCGCCCTGTGTCGTGGATACTCTGCAGCTTTGAATCTGCAGGACTGGCCTTTTCACATGTTCCAGCATATCATAGATGGGGTAGATAATGTGGAGGGGCAACTCAAGGCCCTGGATCAGGGCCTGGGGGATAGCCGACTTGATCACCACCCCACCCCACCCCCCGCACCCACCGGCTCACCTGCACCAGCATCACCAGGGTGAGCTCTCTAGCACTGTCCTAGCTAGCTCACCAAATGCAGCATCCAGCAAGGGGCAGGGTCAGCTCTCCTCCTCTCACGCCCTCTGCCCACTCACACATGCCTCCACCTACCAGTGCAGCTCTTCTGTGCTGCTCAGGTGAGGCGCAGCGCCTGCTCTCCGGAGTGCTGCAGTCAACGAGGGCAGGGCCAACCCTCCCACTCCACTGATCCTGGGGCCAGTTCTCCTGACTGCTGCAGGTGGTGATGGGCAGAAAGGGAGAGACAATTCGTATTTTAAAGTCAGAAACATCGCTCACTTTCTCTTCTTTACCTTTTAAAATGCCTTTTCTGCTGAAAGTCTTACAGTAGTACTCCTGAACTCCTTGTAGCCCTCTTCCTATTTTCCATGATTAAGTTGGATGTGTGGACCTGTAAGGTAGTCTTTACAACTCAGACTTTGCAATTCACACTTTCTTCTCTATGTTTTGTACTGGTATCACATACTGATTATGCGTTATAGTGCAATGTTTGTGCCCTTTCCTTTTTTCTTCCTATATTACAATTTTGTTATTTTTCTTCTTGGCTACTCTTGCAAAATATTTGAGTACTTTTATCAGTGGTCCTTGACCTTCTACCATATTTAAGAGCAATTGTTTAAATAACAGCTAACAATGAAAGAGAAATTAGTAATCTGCCATCATGTCTAACCCTCTTTTTCACTCTAGTATACTAGGTTGGGACATCAGTCCTGGCTTCATTGCGTCAAAGGCAGAAGCCATGCAAAGCCTCAGGAAGGTATGTTTTAAATGTTTTCTTTGGCAGTTTTGTGTTTGCCAAGAGGCTAAGGGTACCTTACTAGTGGAGCAGACTAGTGGAAATTTCTCCAGCTTTTTTAAGGTATGACCTCTTGTATCTTATGTAACAAAAACACAAAACATGTTCCGAATGAAAATCTTACTCCTCCACCTAATTTATTCTTTCAGCTCACATGACCACCAAGAGTTCTGTGAATATTGTATCTTTTCTCCCCTGCAGAGTTTTCTTGTCTGATCTTACACTCCTTATGCTTGTATTAGAGTTGGTCAAATGTGAGAATTCCTGAAAATTACCTAATTAACAAAAGGAAAAAAAAAAAAAAGAATGCTAGTCTTGGCTAGCTGTAAAGTAGGGAGAGTCTATTTTATTTTTTTTTCAATAAAATTAAAGAAAATAGCATAGGTAGATATTTTTATGGTACTTACAGGAAATATTTTATGAAAATAGTATTATACATTGCTAGAAATGTTCAAACATATGGTAACTGGTATGTGCGTGTGTACAAGTTTTAGTTTCTTTTTAAAAAATGAATCTTATGAAAAAAGGAGGAGGTAGTAAGACCTGGAGAGGACAGGAGCTCCACAAGGAGAGCAACAGAACTAAAAAATCTGGGTACAGGGGTCTTTTGTGAGACTGATACTTCAAACAAGGACCATGCATGGAGATAACCTAGAACCCCTGCACAGATGTAGCCCATGGCAGTTCAGTGTCCAAGAGGGTTCCCTAGTAAGGGAAACAGAGACTGTCTCTGACATGAACTCAGGGGCTGGCTCTTTGATCACCTCCCCTTGATGGGGTGCAGCATTACCAGTCCACTGAGGAAGACAATGCAGCCAGTTTAGATGATACCTGATAGACTAGGGTCAGATGGAAGGAGAGGAGGACCTCCCTTAACATTGGACTGGGGGAGGGACATAGGAGAAGAAGAGATAGGGAGAGTGGGGTTGGGAGCTGGGATACAAAGTGAATAAACTGTAATTAATAAAAATAAATTTAAGTTTAAAAAATGAAACAGCCTTTCAGATAAGGCCCAGGTGTGCTGGTGTTATCTCCTCTCCAACTGTGAAGAAACTCTTCATATTACTCGATAGAAGTGCTGAAGGTTGAAATTCCTAGGAAAATGATCTGAGACAGTCATTTGTATTCAGCAAGCTTATCTGCCTCTGACTCAGTGTCTGTGTGGCCCCAGGGAAGTAGAATGGAGCGAAAGAGCTTTCTTTACAACTCAGGCCTCAGCCAGACTGCCACAGTTGCCAGACCTGCCTATCAGACAAGCCTGCCTTAAGGCATAGGATTGTTTCCTTCAAGCTTCCCATTGATCTTGCCTACTGCCTGTCTCTAAGAGAAAGATAGGTGAGACAGGCCTCTTTGTAAGCCAGGAGAATGGCTGTGTTGGCTCTCAAACACAATATGTGTAGCATAACACAGCGGCCACAATGGCGAAGGGATTTATAAGCACTGAAGACTTTATTCTTTAATAGGTGAACATTCGTGTTATCAGGCTACATATGAAACCATGAGTTTCATTGATCAAAAATTGTTAGATCTTGTTGCACATAAGTTAGTAAATTGTGTGTTTGTAATGATGGTGTTTTATGTGATACCATGCAGCCATAGAAATATCAGCAGTTACATTTGGAACAGATGTGCCACACAGTTATCATATGGGTCCTCTAATAATAGGAGTAGGGGCTGGCTCTGACCCCGTTGCTTGCCTTTGGATCCTTTTCCCCAGCGGGGCTGCATTGTCTGGACTCAGTGGGAGCGGATGAGCTTCATGCTCTTATGACTTGATGTGTCAGGGTGGGTTGGTACCTCTTAGGCTCCCAACACCCTTTTCTGAGATGAAAAAGCGGGAGGAATGGGTAGAGGGGACAGGAAGGTGGGACTGGGAAGACTGGGGGGGTTCTGATACCAGGCTGTGATTAAAAAATGAAAAAAGGGGGGGAATATCAGTAGTTCGTGGAACTGTTGATGTTGCCAATTTCTATTGAGTGGTGCTATAGAGTGGCTAATGTTTTGGTTTGTTTATTTACTTTCTGGATTATAATTTAATTACAACACCTTCTGAACTCTCCCGTATACCCCTCCCAACTCTATTTCAAATTGACAGCCTCTTTTCTCACTAATTGTTATTGTCTGCATATGTATATTTTCATACATATATTTCTAAATATTACCGGTTTAATCCATACAATGTTAGTTGTATGCATGTTTTTTGGGCTGACAGTTTGACACCGGACCACCAACTGGTGTTCTCTCCTCTGGGAAGGGCCACCTTTCCTGCTCTCAGGTTTACTCAGTTGTCAGTAGTTCCTGTGCAGGGTTGAGGCCTCGTGGAACTATTTACCATGCGGTCAGACATATTCATTGGCATTCTTGTTCATCTTGTGTTTGGGTAGTCTTGTTGGTAAGGCTTTCTAGACGCAGCTTCTGATGTTACTAGGAGACAAAGTATCACAGTGAAGTCCCTGATCCTTTAGCTCTTACAGTTCCTCTGCCACCTCTTCCATAATGTTCCCTGAGCTTTAGAAGCTGATGTAGTTTGTAGATATAACTATTGAGACTGAGTCCCAAAACTCTGCATGAGCTAGAATTCACTTGAATACCCCCTCTCTGAAAATAACTTTTATGGTATGGAAGGCACCATGTCCACTTCCAAAGGACTGTGCTTATTTTTAATGTTGCCAGTATCTTTAACAATTACAGCTGCTTTCTTTCCATAACATTCTTTAAACTTTAAACTTTCCATAATTCTTTCCTTGCCCAATGCCACCTTTTTCTCTTTCTGTTCTCTCTTACTATGACTCTGAGCAGTAACCATGTCATAGTCCGAATTCCATTGTGTCTTGCAATTCACTCTGTTGAATTAATTAGTTTATTGCTTGTGAATTCAATCTCAATTAAGATTTTAGGACAGAGGTAGAATGCAGTGAGATGCTTTGTCGAGCTATAACTTTGTGGCCAATAGCCCAATAACCAACAGAGTCTTTCTTTGTTCCCTTCCATAACTAAATAAACTAGGCCTCCCTGTTCATATCTGTCTCCACCATTCTGGTCTTCCCAAATCCCACTGGACTGACCCATTAAATTCTGCTTACATAGAATTTTAAGGCTTCTTTGTAGTTTTTCTTTATCTTCATTGTCTGTGCGGATATACATTTATGTGAACATTCGCGTATGAATGCTGATACATGTATGCCTCAGCAAGTTTATGTAGAGGTCAGAGGACAACCACAGGTGTTGGCTCTTGCCTTGTTTGTGACATGTTCTCTTTTTCTGCTGCTTGTTTGAAAGCTCAAGCGCTTCCAGGGATTCTCCACCTTCCATCCTCTTCCTCACAGGAGCAATAGGGTTGCAGAGGCTCATGGCTTTAACTTGGGTTCTGGAGATTGTTTTTCTTACTGTTCTATCGAGAAAAGATTTCCCTGCATAGCTCTGCATGTCCTGGAACTCACTCTGTAGACCAGGCTGGCCTGTAACTCTGAGATCTGCCTGCCTCCTGAAGGCCCCCACCATCCACATGGGTTCTGGAGATCTAAACTCAGATTCTCATGCACATCACAGACTGAGCCATCTCCTCAGGCCAGTCTTCACCTCCTTTAGCTCAAAGTTGCAAACACTTTCACTGTCACCCTACAAGCCAGGCCCTAATCTGTATGTACTATGCGTTCAGGCTTATCACAGCAACCACTCCATTGCTCATGGCCACTTTTCTGTACGGTATTTTTCCTTGTTGCTATAACAAATGGCTGACAAAAGGGATTCAAGAGTTTCTTTTGGCTTCTGGTTTAAAGGTCAGACCTTCGTGGCAAGAAAGTCATGTTGGCCGGAGCATGAGGCAGCTGGCCACATCGCATGCATAGTCGGGAAGCAGCCTGGAAGGAATGCTGGTGCTCAGCTCAGCCGGTTTTCTCCTCTTTTTTTAGTCCAAGAGCCTAGGCCATGGAATGCTGGTACCTGTTGTTACTGCAGGTCTTCTAGATGAACAGCTACCCTGTCAAACTGACAGTAATAACAACCGCACCATCCCATCTGACATCTTGCAGATTTAAGGTTTTCACTGTATGTTTAGAACTAATCTCACGTTTCTGTGATGTCTCAGTGTTATGCTTTCTAATTCTTTCAAGCTGTTCTGGGTTCCTGGCCATTTCATCCAAGAAAGTACTTATCATCAGTATTCAACTAATACTGAAACAGGGTGAGCCTCTGTAAACTGTAGTGCCGTCTCTGTATGATGAGTTCTTTCGTTGCTTTTCATGCTCGGTAAATCTGCTGTGCACTTCCAGATTTGTCTTTTTGACTTTGCCTGGGTTCCTTCATACCCACGATATCCTGGCTATTTTCTCGGGGCAGGCAGCCGCCCACTTACAAGGCTCTTTTCATTCAGTTCTCGTTTTTCAAAAAACATTGTTCTTCATTGCCTATTGTATTTTGAGTCTTAGGATAATAAGTATCCTCGAGTATTTTTTTATTCTTTGACAATTTTACACAACTATACAATGAAACATGATTATCTACATCTCCCCTGACTACTTCCCCCAATACTTTTTTCTTAAGTTTATTTTTCTTTCTTTCTTACTTTCTTTCTTTCTTCTCTTTATTTTTTATTTATTTATTTATTTATTGTATGTGTGATAACCTACAAAGTGCAGTGAGTGCTGCCCAAAAGTCCATGAGGGTTGGGCTATCCACTGGAGCCTGAGACACTTACCCATGGCCACACCCTCAAAGAAGAATGATTCTTCCTTGTCCAGCTGCTGTCAAGTGCTAATAGCTTCTCAGGAAAGGATGAGACTCAGTGATCACCTCACTTAACCTAGGTGAGAGTTTTGTTGGCTTGATCTTGTATGGGTGTTGTGCAGGTAGCCACAGCTGGTGTGGGTTCGTGACTGCGATGACCTTGTGCAGAAGATAGCACTTCACAGCAGCCACTGCTTCATTCTTCAACTCTCACATTTTTCTAGCTTCCTCTTACATGATGTTTCTTGAGCCATTGCAAATTGGGGTGAAGGGGTGGGATGTGGGGAGTTGATAAGGATATCCTTTATAGTGTCAAACACAGTCTCTTCTCACAACCTTGACTAATGTATCTGCTGTGACCGATGTTCACTGCAAAAACAAGCTTCTCTGACCAAGGTTGAGGTAGGTCTCATCCTGAGTCAGATTCAGTACCCATGAAGTGTGGGTGCTTCTGCTGAAGCCGCTATTGGTTGTGCCATTCCCTGCACACCTGTGGGCCTTACCCATACTCAGATCCAGACTGTATCCTGGGGTGAGACCATATTACCTCTGCTCCAATAGTAATTTTTGAATAGTGAAATTTATGTTTTGTGGCCCCATGAGTCCAGAGACAATAGTTTTCTGTCATTTTTAGACTGGTTTAATCATTCCTTAATTCTAATTTATTTTTGCTGTAGCATTACAAGCGGTCAACAACCTATTCATTTTTATTTATCTTTTCCATTTGTATTCATTTGAGGACGACTTTGTTCTAAAATTACTGCTGTTTGGAACATTCTGGATTTTTGATGAATTTATTATAATGAGCTAGATTTATAGTTTTTAAACCAGCAATATTAAACTTTGTCTCTTAAGTAATAGCATTTTGGGTTTAAAAGACATAACAAAACCAAACAAACTGGTTTATGGTTAGTGAACTGACTAGTTTGAAGCTAGCTGGTGAAAAGCTCTGAGATGGGGCAAGTCTTGTGAACGTGACTTGCCCACTTGTCCTGACCTCCAGCCACACTTTCCACTCATAGAGGCTATGTATATAGTTACATAAGTACTGCTTTCTGGACTTATGTCACGCGCTAACTTTCAAATTTGATCTGTTACAAGGAAATATGGAAATTCCTCAGTATCGTACACATGCTTCAGTTCCCTCTATTTCTAGTTATTGAAAACAACATATTATATTTGCAATGGTTTCATCAGTTAATTGTAATACAAGCATCTAAACATGAGAATCTCTTTGAGTGACTCTTCAGGCCTGGAATCTGGGAGTGGATAAAGTCATGCAATTAAAATAATCTGGAACAGTGTGACTATCAGACCCAGTGTCATATTCAAACTAGTAGTCTCTCTGCCAGGTTTTCGTAAGTTATACTCACTAGGGATGAGAAGGAAATATTACCCTAGGAATCACTGATGACCAAAGTTTCTTCAGAGTTAACATGGCGATTTTATATTACCAACAAAGGTAACGACAATGGTGGCAAAGCTGAGGTAACAGATAACAGATATAAGACCACCTTGGATGTTTTAGATTGGTGGATCTCATCTTTATCTTTGAGAAGATGCTATTATCCCCATTTCACATAGCTAGTGACTGAGTTTCAAAGAGATTAGCTTTTCCAACTTAATGTATGAGAACTCTGAACTGAACTGAAGACTCAGTCTATTCTGAGTTTCGCTGTTCCCTACTGCTTCTCAAAATTGCTCCTTTTTGTTGACTCCAGACTGTTTCTCTTTTGAGGACCATTTCCTGGAAGTGCATTGGAGACTTTCCCAGTATAGTCAATAAAGTAATTCTTCCCACCCACATGGAGGCTTTCCCCATACTTGATTTTACAAAGACTTCTTTGGTTGTGTCTGCCCCAAGTTCACACTTGGGGTTTGGAGCCCAAAACTGATCATCAAAGACTTCAGTAGCAACTAATCTCTTGTCTTCCTGGCAGCTTATATTATAAAGTTAAAATTATTTTAGTGTTTCTCCTCCTGTCTTAAACAACTGCTTTCTTTTACTCGATACTTTAAAAAATTCTCTGTCTCTGTGTCTATGTCCCTCCATGTCTCTGTCTCCTCTCTCTCTCTCTCTCTCTCTCTCTCTCTCTCTCTGTGTGTGTGTGTGGGGGGAGGGGATTTGGTAATCTGGGGCTTTGTGTTAAACCACAGACCTCACTCCAGGCCCTCATTTTTTTTTTTTTTTTGTCATTGTAAGAAAATCCTAGTTTTTAACAGTATGTGTATTCCTTTGTCTAATTTTTAGGTATGACTCAAGAATTTGAGCCCTTTGGGTTCAATTAGAACAAAAGTTTATTATTCCACTAGAGTTAGGTTGTAGACTTCATTACAAACTTGTGATTAAAACCACTCTAACTTTTGGATTTCAATTCATCTCTCATATACTGCTTTAAGTATGGTTTATAATGCTATATTTTAATGTCACTATTTCAAGGTCATTTAGCAAAACATTATGTTGTGTTAATAAGAAAGTGAAAGACATTTGATGGCGGCAAGCTGGGAGATATGGGAGAGAATCATGAAGCCAACTTTAATCATAGGATTCCAGGGCAGTTATGAGAACCCTAGACACTATGGGGCTTTCCATTAGAAAGATAGTTAACTGTAGTTCTCTGAAATCTAGGGGCTTTCTGATGTTCAGCTTACACTTGTGAACTGAAAAAATAACTATTCTTTCATGAGCATCCTGTGTCAGTTTCTTAGCAGTGCAGGAAATCGATTAAAAAAAAAAAAGAATAAGGATGGAGAAAAATAACGATGCAGGATGCCCGCCTAGCCGTTCACATTAATGTTACCATTTCCAGGAAACAATGGTTGTTTATTTTACATGTGGTTTATTTAAAACACAATGATACTCGTAGTCATTAAATTTCCCAAGCAAGTGTGCTGATATGATCATACACTGGTATTTGTTATTAATGCTGACACATTGATGTCCACAACTATACCACATGCTTTATTCTTTTCTTCATAGGTATCATTTCAAAATACCTTAAAACAGCTCTCTTCCTTTTTATTTCACCTTAGACATTTGCATTACTTAAATATCCTGAAAAGAAGGGATAGATGTTGGTCTGATAGAAAGCTTGCCTAGTAGGTGCAAGGGCATGATTCAATGCCCAATTTAGTGACAGAAGAGAGACAGTGAGAAAGAGAAAATAAGAATGAGAGTAGTTCTAAAATTTTTACAGAAAAATACAGAGATTAATGTATTTAGAACATTTGACGTATATATTCTAGGTCAGAATAACATAAACAGTTTTGAATATCAGCTCATTATGGCATCTCTAAACTCAATGATTTTTTTAGTTGCTTGAGGCCACATATCTAATAAATCAGGAAAAGTGCACTGGCTTAAATATTTATTACTTATTTATTAAATATTGATTTTCTGTACATACAGTCTCAGAGCCTTCAGCTCCATTTTTCATAGAACATGAATGGGATCTTCAGACAGTAATTTTCTAAGTATTGGAGTCCCATTGCTATAAAATCTTCAATAAATATAAGGCAGCAATAATTCCCACAACTACATTTTTTTACAGGACCTTTTTCTTATAAGAATACAAAACAAGGTATCGAAGCAGATGCTGAGACTCATACCAAACTTTGGGCAAATTGCAAGAAATCTTATAAAAGAAAGGGGAGATAGAAAGACCTGGAGGGGACAGGAACTCCACAAGGAGAGCAGCAGAACCAAAAACTCTGGGCACAGGGGTCTTTCCTTAGACTGATGAAAGAGCCACGCATGGAGAGGACCTAGACCTCATGCTCAGATGTAGCCAAGGGCAGTTCAGTATCTATGTGGCTTCCCAAGTAAGGGAAGCAGGGGCTGTCTTTGACATGTTTTCAGTGGCCAGCTCTTTGACCACCTCCCTCCACCTGACGAGGTGGCCTAAGTAGGCCACAGAGAGAGAGGATCCAGACAGTCCTTATAATACCCGATAGGCTAGGGTTAGATAGTAGGGAAAGAGGACCTGCCTTATCAGTGGACTAGGGGAGGGACATAGGGGAAAAGAGGGAGGGAGAGTGATATGGGGAGGAGATGAGGGAGGGGGTTATCACCAGGATACAAAGTGAATAAATAATAATAGTAGTAATAATAATAATTTTAAAAGAATATAAAACAAAATATTATTTCAAGGCATATTACTAGGTCAAGCATCAGGAGATGCTTTAGTAGTTGAGCAAATTCTATCTGGAATTACCACTTGTCAGTTAAAGGAGTGGCCATGTTACTATCATGTGCCTATGTTAATATCATGTAAGTATTAAATAAATATCAAAAATTCCCTTCAGTATGCCTTACCTATTCAAAACTCATACCACACATGCTTGTCAAGGAATAGGCTTTGAGTCAGCTGAGAATATACTGCTGGTTTCCATTTATACTTTTTTTTTTTTTTTTTTTTTTTTTTACTCAAGAGAAAACTTGCATCATTTTGCAGTAATTAAGTCAGAACACACAACTCCCAAGAACAAGGCTTGTTACAGACAGATGCATGAACTAATTTTTGGCATTTGGGGTTTTTTGAGTGGTAAGAAATGCAGTAAAACTATATTTTAAAAAAAGCTTAAAATTTGAAAATTCAGACTGAAATAACCCAAGATCTCATTGATGCAATTATGAACTGCATGGAAACTGATGCACAGTCTCCTACTGTCTTTCCAGATTTCCATTTTCCTGCACCCTCTGCTACATTTTTATCCGTACTTCTGCCTCAGTTACATCATTAAAACCCTTCTTCTCAGAGTATTTCAACAACTTACTGTGTAAAGAGGAGATTCTCTTGGGCAGGGTTTTTATTCCCAGTTATGTTAGCCACCTACAATACTTAAATTTAACCAGTGCTGTGTTTTGAATCACAGACAGGTTTTGCCCGTTTACCTATTTTCCTCTTCCTTGCAAACAAATAAACACACAAACAAACAACCAGTTATATTCTTAAAGCTAGCCTTAAGGTACATTCCCTTAGTTGACCATTGACTGATTCTTGAGACAAAACACCAAGGTCCAACAATCAAAATTTATCATTTGGGTAATATGCCCAATTAGTATTTACCAATTCACCGTAACACCTAACACTTTCCCCTTTTTCCCCATTAAAAACCCTCTGTGCTTTTCTTGCTTTCTTGTACATTCTGCTGCTGTTGCTGCTGTATTTGCAGCCTCTGCTTGTCCCTATAAGGTAATAAATCTCCTTTGTGCTGAGAATTTGGTGTTTGGGTATATCCTGTATTGATTACAAATGGCTGACCTCTATTATACAAAGTTCATCTTAAAATTGTGGGAGTGGCTAACCAATGGGTCCAGTTCGAAATCCATGCCTTGAAAAGGATCCCACCCCTAACACTTCCCAGGGGACCAGAACCCACAAGTCTGATGTTCCAGAGACCTAGGATAGAACCAAAAATGACTGGTAAACATGTATATATCTATATTTACCTATCTATCTATCTATCTATCTATCTACCTACCTACCTATATATCCATCCATCCATCTATATTGTGTGTGTGTGTGTGTGTTTCATCCAGTAACTGATGGAAACGGATGCTGAGACTCACAGCCAAACATTAGGTGAAGTTTGGGGAATCCTGCTGAAGAGGGGAGGAGGGATTTCAGGACTCAAGGTCATCTCAAGAAAACCCACAAAAACAACAAGCCTGAACTCATAGGGGCTCACTGAAACTTAAATGACAATCAGAGAGCCTGCACAGGTGTAACCTAGGCCCTCTATATATAAGTTATAGTTATGTAGCTTGATGTTTTTGTGGGATTCCTAACAGAGGAAGCACGGGCTTTTTCTACTGCCTTTGTCTGCTTTTGGGACACTTGTCCTCCTACTGGGTTGTTTTTCCAGGCTTTTTTTAAATTAAAATTTATTTTATTTTATTAATTACACTTTATTCACTTTGTATCGCCCCATAAGCCCCGGCCTCCTCCCTGCCTGGTTCCAGCCTCCCTCCCCCTTCTTCACGCATGCCCCTCCCCAAGTCCACTGATAACAGAAGTCCTCCTCTCCTTTCTTCTGATATTAGTCTATCAGATCTCATCAGGAGTGGCTGCATTGTCATCTTCTGTGGCCTGGTAAGGCTGCTCCCCCCTCGGGGGGGGGTGATCAATGAGCAGGCCAATCAGTTTATGTCAGGAGGCAGTCCCTGTTCCCATTACTATGGAACCCACTTGGACACTAAACTGCCATGAGCTACATTTGAGCAGGGGTTCTAGGTTATCTCCATGCATGGTACTTGGTTGGAGTATCAGAAAAGACCCTTGTGCCCAGTCTTAATATGAGGGGAGGTGCCTAATCTTACTGCAACTTGATATGCGATGTTTGGTTGACACCCCTGGAAAGCCTGCACTTTTCTGAGTGGAAACAAAGGAGGAGTAGATGGGAAGGAGGAAGAGGGGAATGGAGGAGATAGGGCACTGAAAGAGGGAGGGAAACTGCAGTTGGGAAACTGCAGTTGAGATGTAATATATGAGAGTATAAATTTAAAAAAAAGTAGATTCTGAGACTCATACCCAAACTTTGGGCAGAGTGCATGGAATTTTATGAAAGAAAGGAGAGATAGAAAGACCTTGGAGGGGACCGGCCCTCCAAAAGGAAACCAACAGAGCCAAAAAAAAGAAAAAAAAAAAAAAAGGACCCTGTCAGCCCTGCAGAGACTGATACCCCAACCAAGGACCATGCATGGAGAGGACCTAAAACCCTGGCTCAGATGTAGCCTATAGACTCAGTCTCCAAGTGTGTTCTCTAGTAAGGGGAGCGGGGCTGTTTCTGGCGTGAACTCAGAGGCAGGCTCTCTGATCACCTCCACCTATGGGGGTTGTAGCCTTGCCAGGCCACAAAGGAAGACAATGCAACCTGATTCGACCTGATCGACTAGGGTCAGAGGGAAGGGGAGAAGGACCTCCCCTATCAGTGGACTAGGGTTGGGGCATAGGAGAAGAAGGAGGGAGGGAGGGAGAGATTGGGAGGAGATGAAGGAGGGGACTACAGCTGAGATTCAAAGTGAATGTATTGTAATAAATAATAAACAAGAAATTAAGAAAGACTATGATGACTCACCATACTATTTAAAACAGCCCTGTATCTCATTCCTTCCCCAGTTTTTGTGTATGATGTACATGTGTATGTGTGCACGGGTTTGCGTGAGCAGAGGTATTTGTAGAGGGTATGCATGAATGTGTGCATGTGAAGACACAATGTTGATGTTGGAGTCATCTTTGTTAATTCTTATTCCGTGTTCATTAAAGCAGGATCTCTCAATTAAAAAAAGGAGATTAACTTTTGTATTTATTATATCATTATTTTAGATTTCTTCTTTTGCTTTACTGAATACCAGTTTTTTCATACACTATGTTCTGATTACCATTTCCCCTTCACAAACTCCTTTCAGGTCCTCTCCACCTTCCTTCCCATCTGTATCCACATCCTTTCTGTCCTTAGAAAATAAAGAGGCATCTGAAGAATAATAACACAATAAACATAATATAAAACAAATCAAAATAAGTTGGAATAGGACAAAACAAACAAACAGAAAAAAAAAGGAGCCAAGGAAAAAGCACGAGAAATGCATATAGATACAGAGTCTCACTGGTTTACACATACCGGAATCCCACAAAATCACAAAACTGGAAGCCAAGCCATGCAATGCTCTTAAAGTACCTGAAAGGTTAAAAAATAAATAAAAGAGAAAAGTAAAGTAAATAAAAAGAAAGAAACAAATAAAGAAGGAAAAAGAAAAAAGAAAAGAAAAAATTATCCTGACACAACCTTATGAGAGAAAGAACCTCCACAAATGACATTGAGTTTGTTTTCTGTTGGCCATCTGCCTTTAAGAGTGGTTTGTTCACTGATTTGGGAGGACCTCCTCCCCTTTCATCTGACCCTGTTTTATCAGGTATCTTCAGGACTGGCTGCAAAGTCCTCCTCTCTGGCCTAACAGCACTGCTCCTCTCTTGGGGGGGTGAAGAGGTCAAAGAGCCTGCCATTGAGTTCCTGTCAGAAATAGTCCCTGTTCCCCTTACTATGGAAAACCAATCAGTGGACTTGGAAAGGGGCAGGGAGGAGATGAGGGAAGGAGGGTGGGATTGGGAGGGAATGAGGGAACGGGATACAGCTGGGATACAGAGTTAATAAAATGTAACTAATAATGAAAAATAAATCATTATTAACTGTTATATGAAATTTTTTTAAAAAATTAGAAAAACAAACAAACAAACAAACAAACAAACAAAAGAGTGGTTTGTTTGTCTCCCCTGTGCGTTTCCATCGGAGAAGTTTTCACCTGTGAGCGGTTATCAGTTGGAGATAGCTTCCGTGTTAGAGGCGGGGCATGTGTCCACTTCTCTCTGCTCA
Organism: Rhombomys opimus; assembly: GCA_010120015.1. Lineage (NCBI taxonomy): Eukaryota > Metazoa > Chordata > Mammalia > Rodentia > Muridae > Rhombomys > Rhombomys opimus. The sequence continues at coordinate 44,706 of REGO01000966.1, forward strand.
AGGATCTCTGTGTCGATCTGTGTAGGCCCTGCACATGATGCTTCAGCCTCTGTGAGTTCATATGTGTGTCAGTCATGCTGTGGTTCGGAGGCCTTTTCTCTTTAGTGTTCTCCACATCATACCCTCTGGCTCTTACCATCCTTCCACCTCTGCATCCACAGAATTCCCTGAGCCTTTTCTTTGGGAAGGCATTTGATGGAGAAATCACCTATAGGGCTGAGTGTCCCAGGAATGAGTGTTTTGCATGCATGTACGTGCCTGGTACCCATGTTGATCAAAAAAGAACATTGGATACCCTGGAAGTGGAACTGTGCATTATGGGTCACCATGTAGATTCGAGAAACTGACTAAACCATCAATCCAGCTCCTGAGTTTGCTGTCTATCGTTAAAGTGAATCTGAGTTGCATGTTAAGTGGAAGTCAAATTATGAATTACAGAAAATAGCTGTTGAAAACTGAGCAGAGGATGAATAGAGAACCAGGGAAATTACACCTGCCTAAGCTCTGCAGGAGGCCTCACCTCTGCCAGTGCACAGACCCTGACATTCAGGCCTGCAGTTGAAAAGAAACCACAGCTTCCTCATGGGGCCTTGCTGTCCTGTCTTCTTTACACCAGCTCTTGGCAAGTCAAAGTAGCTCAGATTCCAAGTAACTATAAGTAGGGCATCCATAGGACCAGAATATAAGTGTTTTGCTTAATTTTTTTTTTTTTTTTTTACTTTTTAGTGAAAACCTTCAGTTACTAAGAAAAAATTTTGAAGACTTCTGAGGAATAATGTGGGGAAAAGATAAAATGTCACAGTAAAAGATAAGTTCAAGTGAAATTATGCGATTTTAACTTCTAAAGCAAATTCTTAAGTGTTGGAATATTCCTGTCAATGACTTAAATGAAGACATTTCACTGGTGCGTGTTACACACTACTGAAAGGAACATGGGTTGGAATTTTTACTCAGCAGATGCTCTGTGTTAATCGCACAACTGTGTTTAGAATATAAACTATAGTTTGTTTACATCTTAAGTGTTCCCCAAAGGGCAGTGTGGTAATAATGGTCAGTCCCTAGTGTGGTGGTAGTTACAGGTGGTAGAGTCTCTAAGAGATAGGGCACAGTCAAAGAGCTTTGCACATTATTTTGAAGTGGACGGTGGAAACCCAGTCATTTGTCCTGGCTGGGAGCCAGCTGCCTGCTCTGTCGGGGCTGGCACCAGGATGTACCACTTCTCCAGATGCCCATTTGAAACTGAGCCAAACTAAACCTTTTCCCCTCGGAAAGAGATTTCACTTTGGAGTTGAGGAGATTGCACAGTTAATAAAGTGCTTGCCTTAAAGCACAAGTACCCAAATCTGATCTCTGGAACCCATATGTATGACTCATGTGTACACGCACACACACACACACACACACACGCACTCACACAGGGAACCGGAAGTATACTGATATGCACAGTAGAACAGAATCAGTCATAATGAAGAAGTATGGAAAAGTGGGAACTGCCCTGAAAGATGAGCCTCACTTCTGCAGTGTTTTGCTAAAGGTTGCTGGCATCCTTTTTCTTTTTCTTTTTCTTTTTCTTTTTTTTAACTAGCTTATGTTATGGACTGAGGCAGGAGAGGCTGTGTTCAGTCCTTGATGAGTTGACTGAGAAAGGAGCCAATAAACACTCTATTCTAAATTAAGTAAAAATACGTTAAACCAACATACAGAAACTGTGCTTAGAAAGTCTTGACAAACTGTCTGGCTGGTGATTTGTAGGAGAAGTGAAACTTATAAGTCAAGGAGTTATTTTTAAAACTTTCTAACTGCATCTAATTTTAGGTTTATAGAAGACTTACTAAGATAACCCAGCCCACATATAATTTAAATCACTTGTCTTAATTGTATTATCTTTGTAACCATTTTTACAATTAGAAAACCTACTGTGTTATCACTGCCTTGAGATTATTAACTTGGCTGATGAGATGTCTCAGCAGGAACAAGTACCTGCCACCAGTCTTGGCCACCTGAGTTTGATCTCTAGGAACTATGACATATGTTGTAGTTGAACCAGAGAACCCAACTCTTTCAAGTTTTTCTCTGACATCCACATAGGTGCTGTGGCATATATAATCCCTCCAAAAATAAATAAAAATTTATAATTTAAAAAAGACTATTATGTCAGTTATGAACTTTAACGAGATTTCCCCAGGTTTTCCATCAGTATCCTTCTGGTTTATATAAAAAACTGAAAGTATCTGATGATACCAAATATAGATTAGGGGCATGTAACTGGAGCATTTATGGTAATCCCAAGGTGAAGACAAGGAATTTTCCTTAAATCCATGTCTTCTTGATACAAAGTTGTAATGTGCTGCTTGAAGTGTGGAGTGTAGTAGTGTTCTTATTAGCAGCAGTATAATGTCAATATTATTGATACACATATTAATCCTTATTGATTACTTCATGTAATTGGACCAGTTTTAAAAATGTTTATATTATTCCTATGAGGTCAGTAATAGGAGAAAGTTATCATTTCTTTTAAAAAAAAAAAAAAAAAAAAAAAAAGTTCCAGGATCCCTGGGTGCTTATGAGGTGGGACTAAGACACAGTGCCAGACTATAGCTCTAAATTCCATGATGCTCACATATTTTTTTAATGTGGCCCTCATTAGAAGTGACAAAGAGAAATACCAAACATTTTGATAGGGTCATTGTTTCTGGAAAATTTCAAGGTATCCATGGAGGTGCTTCTTTTTATGGGAGAGTACACTGTGAGTCACAGTTCCTTGTGCCATCCATTTCAAGGAAATTTAAGGAAATGTCCCAAGAGTCCCTCTCTGTCATGATACTGAATTGATACTCAACAGGGGAATTTTTCAAACATTCTTAAAGCCCAGCCGCAGCCACCTGTCAGCAGTTCTTTCTGAGGCAGAGAAGCATTTGTAAGTATATGACACCTGATGTGTGAAAAGTCCAAATCTCTAGTTTTGTCCCTTTTTGCAGTGGCAGGGGGTGGGAATGAAGGTGGGGGTGGGATTGAGCCAAGATCCCACGTAGTTCCATGCTGGTCTCACATTCTCTAAGTAGCAGAGGCTGGCCCTGAACTCCGGGCAAATCACTTCTGAGTTCTGGATGACTAGAATGCCACTGTGCCAGGCCTGTAGTTTTCTTAAATAACTATTTTCATTTTCTTAGGAAAATTGAATTTATGATTCTTCAAGTTTGTTTAATCACTCATTTCTTGAAAATCTAAAACCCAATAATTTATGGATTGAGGGTAGCAACAATCACATAAATGCTATAAATGCTATAAAGATCTGTTTAATTGAAGGCAAAGGGATGCATCTTTCACTGTGTAGCTCTACTCAAAGTAGTTTCTCATTTAAAACACCAGTGTGATTCTGCTCCCAAGATCCACAAGTAGAATAGGACAATGTTTAATACCTAAATGAAGAGTTCCAACAAAAAGAGAGACAGTTGACTTGGTTGTTAGAGAATGGGATTAGTGTTGGTATAATGGAATGTATACAATTTACCCTTGTTCATTCAAATGCTGATTTCTCTACCCTACTCTCTGGTTTCAATCATTGCATTGTGATGTTTATTCTAAGAATCACCTGTCTCAAATTTGTATAAACATGCCACCATTTGTTCTCCGTATTTTCAATTAAACAACCAGCTAATGCTAAGCAATGGAAAGAATAGGGTGGGACATCCTGGTCCAGAAGGGAGGAGAAAGGAAGAGAGTGGGAGGAGTTAGAGAGGAGAGATTGACAGGAAAGAGCTTGGATGAACCAAACCTAAGATATAAATAAAAGCAAGTACAATGTGGGAAATCTGAATGGGAGGAAACTATGCAGTCTTGGAGGTGTAGGATGGAGTAACTGTTGCCCAGCATTGTGCTGTAATTAATTAAATAAATCCTAGTCTCTGTGCAGTGATTTAGTCTCTGTGCAGTGATTTAGGTATACAGCTGGTTTAGGAATAACTGTTGTTTAACTAAAACATAAATCAGTAATAAATATTAATAATCAACAACAGATTAGGGTAAGTTACTGAGTGTTGTGCAGGCTTTGAAGTTTCCCTCTGCTGTCATAAGAACCAGTGTCCCTTCCTGATGGGTTTCCCCAGACTGAAGGCAGGGAAAAGGGGAAACAACGGAAAGGGTCAGTTTATAAACAGCCAAGGGTAAAATAAAATAAAATAAAGCCTGATTTTGTATTCTAGATATTTGTCATAATTCTATTTACATGAGGAAGAATTCCAACCAACATAAATGTATAAGAATAGAGTTATGAAAATACTTTGTAGCACCATACAATGAAAAATATTGAGGGGTCAGTTTCATTGCTAAATAGGTAAATTAAGTTACATAAAACAACTGCATGATCATATCATAACACACACACAATTTCAGGGGAATACGGCATTTTTTTCTCTTTTTCAGAACACTCTGTTCAGATATTTAGCCTATTTTTAAAATTAATTAATTAATTTGTTTATTCACTTTACACCCTAGTTGTAGCTCCTTCCCTCTTTGCCTCCCAGTCCCACTCTCATTTTCCCCCTTCCCTTACTCCCCCCCCCCATTTCTCAGAAAAGGAGAGCCCTGCTTTCCATCCACCCCATCTCAAGCTGTATCAGGATTGAGCATGTTCTCTTCCCCTGTGGCCTGGCAATGCAGTCTCATCAGGGGAAAGTGATAAAAAAAAAAAAAAAAACCTGGCAAAGGAATCCATGTCTGATGAAGTCCCTGATTCCGTTACTTGAGGACCCACATGTAGCCTAATCTGTCCATCGGCTACATCTTTGTAAAGGGCCTAGGTCCAGTCCATGCATGGTCCTTGGTTGATGCTTCAGTCTCAGCAAGCCCATCTGGGTCCTGGTTAGTTGGTTCTGTTGGTCTTCTTGTAAAGCTCCTGTCACTTCCAGGTTCTTTTCTCTTTCTTCCCACTTTTCCACAAGACTCCCTACACATTCCCCAATGTTTGACTGAGTCTCAAAATCTATTTTGAGGCATGGCTGGGTAGAGCTTCTCAGAGGACAACTCTGATAGGCTTCTGTCTGCAAGCTTAGCAGAGTATCATTCATAGTGTCAGGGGTTGGCACTCTCCCATAGGGTTAGTCTTTGGTACAAGGCACAGACCCAAAGAAGATAAGTAACAAGGTGGATCCAAGGGAGGATATATAAATCTCATCGGAAGGGGAAAAAGAATAGACAGAGGGAGTGGTTGAAGAGAAGGAAAGAAGTAAAAGAGGGTGTGCAGGAAAATATGAGGGTAGAGATCAGACCTGGGCAGCGGGGAGTGGGGAAAGAAGATACAAAATCTGTAGAGAAAAGAGAAACTGAGGGTGGGGGCATCTCTGTGACAAGTTAGCCCATTTTTTTAATTGGTAAATTTGTTTTCTTGACTCTTTGTTTTTGGGTTCTTTATGTATTGTGGATATTAATCCTTTATCAGAGGCTTTTCTCTAACTCTGTGTCTCTCTTCTTCACTCAACTGATTTTTTTTCTATGACGAAGCTTTTTAGTTTTGTGAGGTTTAGTAATTGTTGATCTTAATTTCTGAGTGGAGTCCTATTCAGAAGGGTTTTTTCTACACCTGTTCCTTGTAGGGCACAACCAATGTTTTCTTCTAGGCATCTCAACATCTCAATTTCATACTGTGATCTTTATCCACCTGGAGTTGATTTTTGTGTAGAGTGATAGATATGAGTCTAACATGTTAGGGCTCTCACAACCACTTGTAACTGCAGCTCCAACTCATGGATGACTATTGTGAACTTTTTGTATCAACTGGAAAAGTGACTCCTCTTCTATTTTTTTTTTTTAATTTTGGTTACTTTATAAATAACTGTGCAAAGTAATGCACTTTGGTTGCATTCACCTCTATTACTTTTCGCCTTCTACATTCCTCATAGTTTCCCTTTTACTGTCATGCCCTCTGTCATTAGCCAATGTATGAAAGAAAACCCAAAATACTTGTCATTGTAAGACAAGTTTTTTTTTTTCCATTTCACATGATGATCTCAAGTTTCATCACCCCGTCATTGATTGCCCAAAATAAACAAACCAGACATTAGTGCAGTGAAAACAGATTCCTTTACGGTAACCAGCGAATAACAGGTGGGACTTGTGCATGGGCGCATGGACATTTGAAAGGGAGAACCAGGGTCTGTGTGATGGCTGAGACAGTCAGGGAAGCAAAGGAGTAGAGTCCTGGCTCTGTTTGCTGGCTGGCAATGATCAGTAAGATCATCTACCTTTGCAGATGCTGGGGAAGAGGGTCTGCCCTCCCTAATGGGTGTATCTCAAAAGAACAGCCCTCAGTTCTTCGGAAAGGTAGTCTTGAGTTGCTGGAGATGCATGTGTTCTCAGAGGCACAAAGAAGGATTCACAAGGATATACCCTCTTCAATGACTATGCTGTGAAGAGGTGTGAGGTGCCTGTCACTGGGTAGAAGCTGGAATAAACAGCAGATGGGCTGGAGAACCCTGACCCTTTCAAGATTGAACTCAAAGGTGATGTTGTCTTGGCTGCTGGGAAGCTACAGCAGGGCCAGTGCAGTCTTATTGCAGAGACTGGTTAGGGACTTTATGTGCTGAGAATTCTTTGCAATTTTCTTTTTTCTTCCTGTCCCCTTTCTCTTTGTTTCCTCTTACTGTATCTTTCAGGATGCAAGATAGGAAACAGAAACTACCTCTGCAGCTATTGTAAGTATGAGCTTTGTACTGCAGAACATTGTGTATGTAAACAATTACTGAAAGTGATGACAGAGAGGGCTGCAGGCTGTTTCCAGGACTGAACCCCTGCTTAACCTACTATCTCAGGCCTTCATTAGTGCTCCAAGCTCAAGACCAACTCTGGAAGTTTCTATGAAGATGTCTTCAAACCAGCATTATGAAGCTGGGACTGTTACTACTGCCAGCACCTTCCAACACTGAGGTCACTAGACAGTACATTGCCGTAGCTGCAAGCTAAGCATATACTCAAGTGACGCACTAACCCAAGGAGTTGCTGACAATACTCTGGGAGTTTGTTGCAGGAACTTCTGTTTCTCTAACTTTATGTGCAATCAGAAATAAAAAGGTAGCTTTGACCCTGCTATATGTTTGCAAGTCTTCTAACCAACAACTAATTTGTATTCATAGCAAATGCTATTATTGTGTCTCAGTGTCTTTCCATTTTTCTCTTCCTTTTCTCTCTCCCGTCTTTTAACTAGCATATATCTATTATATAAAAAGCATAAATCACTGCTGAGCTTTAAAATTGAGTTGTAGTGGGGCGAGAGATGGGTAGAAATGGTCCAAGCACTGTGTGAATGTGTGAAATTGTAAAACATAAATCAGAAAAATTATGTATGAAATAGATGACTCTCCATCTAGGTGAATCACCACCGGGTAGGAGATGAATAGCTGCTATGCTTTGTAGTGTATGTATACAATGAAATGTTATTCACAGGGCTTTGGAAACATTAAAAAGACGTTGAGGGACTGTCTCTGACATGAACGCAGGGGCTGGCTCTTTGATCACCTCCATCTGAGGAGGAGCAACCTTGCCAGGCCACAGAGGAAGACAATGCAGCCAGTCCTGCTGAGACCTGATAGACTAGGGTCAGATGGAAGGGGAGGAGGACCTCCCCTATCACTGGACTCGGGGAGGGGTATAGGAAAAGAAGAGGAAGACAGGGTGGGATTGGGAGGGAGAGGGGGTCTACAGCTGGGATACAAATTGAATAAACTATAATTAATAAAAATAAAATTAAATTTTAAAAAAAAGTTGAATCTAGGAAGAATTCAATAAGTGCCTATAGCTCTGACCATGACAGTCTTTTTTAAAATTTTTTTCTTTATTAATTACACTTTATTCCCTTTGTGACAGTCTTTTTAGAAAGACATGTTAGGCTGTCTAGTGAGGAGTGGGTAGGGATGCCTTCGGAGGAAGAGGAAATTTTTTTTAAATGTATGTTTATAGATCCATAAACCTGGTGAGAGGTAATATATATCACTAACGTAAATTTAATCACTTCTTCCCAGAGAAAGAAATAGCTGAAGACAAGATCTTAGCTCTAACCTATATGAGAAATTAGCTAAGCAAAACGTCGATTAATCCTTCTACAATCTTGCTTTGCAATTGCTACAGTTTACCCAAGATTTTCTTGATTGAATTTTTTTTTTCTCTAACCTAACACAGTTTAAAAGAACACAGATGTTCTTCATTATTAGGGGAACACTACATATAAATTTTTCTGCCTCCTTTAACAAGTATTAGCTACTCTTTTTGAATTGAATATATGGCTTTCTATAAGAAGAAAAGAAAAGCAGTGTGACTGTGAGGAGAGATCCTTAGTGAGCAAACCAATATGCACCAGTACAATCACATATACCAGTATACCATATTCCAGGATAATCACACAGCTGATCTGAAAGAAGGGTGTACAGAATGCTGTGGGATATCACACCTGTGCCCTGCGAGACAGCAGGGGATTCACACAGGAAGTTGCATCTTAACAGAGACGTTAAAGCTGAGTTGGAATTTTCTGGGTGGTATAGTGTGTGAGTGGCATAGGATATTTTAGGACGAGAAAGTAGCTATTCACATCTTAACTTGTTCTCACTGAGGATAAAAATGAATGTTGAAGGGAAAGAACTATGAGAGTAGGCCGGGACCAGGAGAGTATGAAAGAACACAACACAGAGGCAAGTTATCCACCGAAGTCAGAGCTCTTGACGTTGTGAAATTGTATTTTGTCCACTATGAGTGCTGGGAAATTTTGAAGAAGAAAGTTTATGTGAAGTTCAAAGAAGCACGAAAGAATTTTGTGGGGCCAAGTGGATTTGACTAGGACTTGTGCTCAGAAATGGTGACTGGCTGTTGCTCTAGGTTTGGTGAGCACTATGAACTACTGTGCAGAGGAGACATCAGTGTGACCCAGCTGTTGGTGAGGGGGGCATCGAGCCTGTCTTTAGCAAAGGCACTGTTAGACATGGCAAAAATGAGAGTTGGACATGCCTTTGACACTTAAATGAAAAGTTATAGAGATGAGTACGCACGGCAGTAAAATGGCAAAGACTGTACTGGGCAGTCAGCATGTTCAAATAATGTTGGAGTCAATAATCACTTACATAATTTTCCCGAACTCTAGAGTGCCAATGGATTGAGCAAACACTGATAAATTTAATGATCTGCAAGGCAGTTTTCAGTCCTTAATTGCTATGTGTCACACATTTGAGCGGGTCTTACTGTGACGATACTGATATTTTGCCTGACTGATAATCACACAGTAGTTATGAAAGAGGTAGTAAGAGAGTGCTGTGGGATATGCAGATATCTCACCCATGCCCTGTGAAGCGGCAGGGGATTCACACAGGAAGCAGCATCTTAACAGAGACTAAAGCCAAGCTGAGTTTTCTAGGTGGTTTAGTATCTGAGTGGGGAAAGGATAGTTCTTAAGCTAGTTTTAGGTTTGGCAAACTGTGATTACACTCAAAAGTCTTGGGTGCAAGCTTCATTACCTTGAGAATGTAACTTAAATTTTCTGAGCCTATTAGCTTCTTCGTGAAGCTAGGAGAGCATCTATCATGTGTTATTTTTGAGAGCTAGAATTGATGACAGGATAACATACATATTCTACAAAGTCTCTAAGGGACTTGATTGATTGTACAGCAGGTTATGGTGCCTAAAGGACAGGGCTTATTTTAAGTTAAGTAGGAGCTGGCAAGATGGTTCAATAAGTGTAAGCATTTGCTACCAAGCCTGATGGCTTTTGTCTAATCCCCTGAATCCACATGGTGGAAGGAGACAACTGACTCCTGTAAATTTTTCTTTGACCTCCACTTGTGTGCTGAGTCACACATATATGAATACATACATGTATTCATCACATAAACATACAAACAAAAAATGAATAAAAATGCAACTTAAGAATGTAAACAGTAAAGTAGCAGGGTTTAAAGTAATCTTTCATGAGGGAATATAATTGTTGTCAGCAACTTGTAAGAACAATGAGAACAGACCTATAAAAAGACATTTTGAATAAAATGTAGATAGAAAATAGTAAATATTTCCAATACAGATAATGAAGATAGTGAGCAAGCCCTGCTGGTAACAGGGACATGACAGATCTACTTGGATATGAGTGAATAGTGTCTAAAGTCAGCTTTTGTACTGTGGTTCCAATGTAAGCAAAGACAAAAATTTTCTTGCTAAGTTTCAACAAGTTTATGGGAAGAAGCCCAGGTCCTAGAAAGCTATTTGCATGTTTGTGTTCATCATTAATATTTTTAATTGAAACATTTCAAATGATAAAGACCATTTGTTTACACAGGCTATGAAAGAAAAAAAAAAAAAGGCCAGAGAAAAATGTCAAGTTTGAATTTGATCAGCACAGCCCATTTCTTTTAAAATTGTATTTACTTCTTGAGAATTTCATAGATGAATACAGTATTTACATCATTTTTCTCCTCCCTCTAACTTAATCCACACAGTGTTTCTTCTTTTAAGCTATATGTGTATGTATGTACATACATTTATAAACGCAATTTAAATAAACATAAAGCACTATGATTTCCTATGATATTTTCAAACTTTTTAGTGTTATTTATCTCTCCTCCTCCCTTTTTCTAAGGTGTCCTCTCTCCCTGTCCCCTTTTTTCCATTTCACAGTGTCTGTGTCTTACTAAGCTCCTCTCTGGATCTTCTTTACCCATCCCGTGGTTTCTTTTTATCTTCCTGGTTTCTGGAATTATTCCAGGTGAATATTCACACCTAAATATTTGGAGCTAGGATCCACAGAAAAAGGAAGGACATGTGGCATTTGTCTTTCTGGATCAGGGGTCACCCCATTCACTGTAGTATTTTCTAGTCACATCCTTTTACCTACAAACTTCATGATTCAGTTTTCTTTAATGCAGCCAGTCCTGATGAGACCTGATAGACTAGGATCAGAAGGAAGGAGAGGAAGTCTTCCCCTATCAGTGGACTTAGGGAAGGGCATGTGTGGAGAAGGGGGAGGAGGGAAGGATTGGGAGGGGAGAAGGGAGGGAGCTACAGGGGGGGATACAAAGTGAATGAAGTGTAATTAATAAAAATTTTAAAAAGATGAATAGAATCCCATTGTATATTCTATAGCATTTCATTATTCGCTCATCAATTGAAGAACATTCATTTAGGTTGTTTCTATTTACTAGCTATTGTGAGTGGCAACGAACATGACTGAGCATCTTCGGAGTAGAATGTTGAAGTCCTTTGGTTATTAACTCATTTGTTGATTTAGCCTTGTAAAGAAGTGCAGAAAACCAGAAATACCAGAAGCGTCTTTATAGACATCAGAGTGAGCTCTCAATGTGAAGTCTCAGAGCTGGCTCTGCTCCTGCCCTGGCACTTACTGCCATAGAGGGATCTTCTCAGAGTGTGCACTAGGGTTTCTCTCCTTAGGAATCCTCCCAGTCCTTGTTGCAGTCAGAGGAATGCAGGGCTCTGCAGGCTGTATTTTGTGGTTGCTACGAAACTGTCTAAATATTATGAACAATGCAGCAGCATATGGCATGCAGTGGAATTAGGGCAACTAGAAAACATCTTACCCTTGAAATGTAAGCTTCTAGTTTAAGAGACCAGCCTGAGCGCTTTTAAATAAACGAATTAGTCTTTACTGCACTGTTAGAGTGAAGATATAAACCTGAGACCTCCAAAGAGCTTTCATACAAGGAGATGCATGTAGATCCCAACAAGGACATGCACAGCAGGCTAGGGAAGGACTACTCAAGGGCAGGAGGAATGCAGAACTCGGTAACTCCAGGATCTAAATCAAAACATTAGCATTGCACAGAGAACTCCTTTAAGGTCTCCCTGCAGAGGTGAGGTTGGAAGTAAACAGTATAACCTGGTCCCTGGGAGTCACTCGAAGGCTGGCTTCTGACTCTATTGTGTGTCCTGAAATCCCCAACTTTTAGCTTCTTTGCCTCTTTTCTCCGTTTCCAGTGACTGTTTGTGAACCTTAGTTCTGAGTTTGCAATCAGAAGTTCCCCACCGCAGCAAACACTCGCTCACCTTCCTCTCACTTACACCTCTGGTGAGGTTCATTTAAAGAATTGCAGTTCTTTGTACACATCTTTATGAATAACAGTTCTGTGAATGCTGTCTTCTTCCGAAGACTATGCTGAAGGCTGCTTCCTCCCTGAAGGAACACAGCTAATCTGAAAGTTCAAAGTTCACCCAGCTCAGGGGCCCACGTCAGTCACACGCTGCAGCTCGAACAGGAACTAACTGCCTCTGGGACTTTGTGGCTTTTCTTGTTTTCAGTCCTTTTTGCTTCTCTTGTGTAGATAATTGCTGTTGAATAGGGTTTTTTTCTTCTTCTTCCTTTTGACGAAAGAGGGGCAAAATGTCTCACAAGATTTGCTTCTATCATGAAATTCTTTTTTTTCCCTTTTTTAAAATATTTTATTTTTTTAATATTAGTTACAGTTTATTAACTTTGTATCCCAGCTGTATCCTGCTCCCTCATTCCCTCCCAACCCCACCTTCCCTCCCTCATCTCCTCCCTGCCCCTTTCCAAGTCCACTGATAGGGGAGGACTTCCTCCCCTTTGATCTGACCCTGTTTTATCAGGTATCTTCAGGACTGGCTGCAAAGTACTCCTCTGTGGCCTATTAGGGCTGTTCCTCCCTAGCGGGGGGAGGGGAGGGTCAAAGAGCCAACCATTGAGTTCATGTCAGAAATAGTCCCTGTTCCCCTTACTAGAGTACCCACTTGGATACTGAGCTACCATGGGCTACATCTGAGCAGGGGTTCTAGGTTATATCCATACATGGTCCTTGGTTGGAGAAACAGTCTCATAAAAGACCCCTGTCTCCAGATATATTTGGTCCTTGTGGAGCTCCTGTCCTCTCCAGGTCATATTAACTCCCCCTTCTTTCAAATGATTCCCTGCACTCTGTGGAAGGTTTGGTTATGATCTTAGTATCTGCTTTGATATACTGCTGGGTAGAGTCTTTCAGAGGCTCTCTGTGGTAGGCTCCTGTCCTGTTATTTGTTTTCTACCATGAAATTCTAATTTTAATGAAAAAAAAAAATAGAAACTTTCCTTGCCAGAGTGAGGGGCAGTCTGGTGGTGTCAATAGGTTAGTTTCAGGAGCTGTGGAAACATCCACGTCTTACACACTGTTCAGGGGTTAAGGAGCCCCCTTATTTTCCCTTTCTATTCAATTCCTTGCCAAAAATAAAAATAAAAATAAAGTTCCAACATAAATTTAAGTGTTTTCTTATTTTGCTGCTACCAGCTGACTATTCTCATCTAAAAAATAGCTCTAAGTATAAATAGTAGGTCTCAATAATAAAGCAAAACAAGTGGAGGGGGTGTAAAACATGGGTTGAGGGGAAGATTGTGTAAGCATTAATTTCAGACGTGAAACCACCCCCTGCTTCTTCCTCAGTTTGAAGTCATCAAAGTGTAACATGTGAATGGCAGCAAAACCGGATCCAACTTCAACTACAACAATCCAGAGTAAACCTAGCAGGTACAGGAACTCATCCACTTCAATAGCAGTCTTGATACAACCTTATGCCTGATAGTGCTGAATGAAATGGCTCACTAATCATGAAGCCCGTGTTGCTGCAGAGACTCTCTCTCTCTCTTTTTAATTTCTTTTTTTCACTATTTATTTATTATTTAATTATTTCAATTTATTTACTTTGTATCTCAGCTGTAGCTTCCTCCCTCATAGCCTCCCATTCCCACCGTCCTTCCCTCTTTTCTTCCCATGCCCCTCCCCCCAGTCCAATGATGGGTAGGTCATTCTCCCCTTCCATCTGACCCTAGCCTATCCAGTCTCATCAGGACTGGCTGCATTGTCTTTCTCTGTGGCCTGGCAAGTCTGCTCCCCCATCATGAGGAGGTGATCAAAGAGCCAGCAGAGACTCTCTTTACACTGCATGTGGAAACATTTTATATTCATGAACCCTGTATAAAGTTAGTTTTCCTTCAAAGATCAAATAAGAACTGGGAATAGACAGGTATGAAGAAATGGTTGGTTGTATTTATGGCCCACTTAGAAGTTTATAAACACTGTCTTTTTTTTTTTCTTCTATAAAACACAAATTAAAGTCAATGTAAGCTGTTTTAATGTCTGGCATAAAATAATCGCACTAGAGGATATTAGTGTCAGAAATGCGGTCAAAGGGAAACAGTTATCAGCAAACAGATAAAAATCCAGCAGGTCCGACAGAGCAGCTCTGTGGTCTTCCTATGTGTCATTCAGCTCAGTGCAACAAAGGTTTTACTGAGTGGACAGAAAATGCCTCAGACTTGCTGCTTCTTGGCTGGTGGATTTCTGAAGAAGGAAGTAGGTCAGTCAACTGTCATCTATGAGTGACACGCAGATACAGACATTTTGTATGCTTCTTCAAGTGAGAGCAGGCATGCTGTCACTTAATACTTTGGAGAGCTCTGCTGTTTCACATTATCCTTTTGGCAAAGCTTTGCTTTCTTTGGTGGTTGAAGATTGTTCAAACAATTGCTCAAGATGAGAGACTACAAACTAATGTGTAAAAATGAGTTTACATCTACCTTTATTGCATTTTTGAAAAAAAAAAATGATCTTGCTAGCGCATCTCAGCCGGGGATGATTTTACTACCACAGGGAACATTTTAAAACTTCAGGACAGATTTGGGATTATCCTGATGGAACGTGGTGTGATGGAAAGGGGACAAGACACTGTCTAACATGTTGCAGGATGCTCCAAGCTGGCCTCTTACATCTATCATCTGACCTCATTGTCAAAAACTGCCTGACATGGATTATCAGAACAAGGATGCTACTTCCTTATATATCCATGGCATAATTTTTCATATTTAGAAGGATAATTTTGCATGTTTTAGTTTTAATGTAAAATGAATAAATTAGGTCTTTTAAAGAAAATTTAGATCCATAGGCTATAACTGTGCTTTTATGTTCATGAAAAAGACTTATTTACTGTTTTGTTTATGTAAAGATTGAGTAATATTTTCTATTCATTTATGGAGCCCCAAATAAGAAGCTTTCTTCAAATTTGATAAGTTGAAGGAAAATTCACTAAATGGAAGACCTATCCCAGATGTTGAGGTGTGGGACTTCATTCCAAACTATTCAGGAAGTTAAGGATAGGAGAATTGCTAGGTCCCAGATAGCCTGGGTGTGGTAGGTGGTGGCACATGCCTTTAATCCCAGCATTAAGGAGGCCTAGGCAGGTTGACCTCTGGGTTCAAGGCCAGCCTGGTCTATAGAGCAAGTTCCAGGATAGCCAGAGCTATACAGAGAAATTCTGTCTCAAACAAACACACAAATAAACAAGAAACAAGATAGTCTGGGTAATTCAGCAAGACTCTGTCTCAAAATAAAATAAAAATGCAGGTGACTTAGCTGTGCATGTAGCTCAGTGATAGAATGCTTGTCTGTCATGCATAAACCCCTTTTCTCAACCTCACTACTGAGGAGGATGAACCCAGTTTTATCTTACGGTTAAATCATAAGCATCTAGACACTGTTTAACCTATGCTGAGCAAGTAAATAACAAGACCTTTACCCCTTGTTTAGGGTGTGGTACCAGGTGTCACTACGCATCTGATTATAACTTGTAGCGGGAATCCGTGTCTGGTTTGGATTTCAAAAGGGAACACCACTTTTGCATCCATCTTACTCTTCCTGTGACAGAAGGCAGGAAAAGGAAATCTTGAAGTCTTCAAAAGCAGGAAAAGGAAAATCTTCAAAAAACAGTTCAATCCGTTTTGAGAAAGGAGGTACTCCTTAGAGAGAGGAATTCTAATTTAAAAAACAAAACAAACAAACAAAAAGCCATCTGTCATTGTCTCAGTTCTCTTTGGCACTAACTAATAGGTCAGCTAACTAAGTTATAGTGACCCTGGCCACCTAGCACTGTAATTTCTGAGTATCAGTCCTCTCCTGTAGTATTCTCTAATTACTTCCAGACTCCTCAAAGGATTGCTTGGCATGTGTTCACCACATGGCTCCACATTCCTTCCTTTGTCCTGTAATGCTCTGGCTGTTTTCTGTGTTTCTCTTGATGGTGCCCTTCATCACAGAGCCCACAAACACTGTCTAATGTGCTCAGAGTCATGCATCTGGGTCTAAACAGTTTTGACTCATTTTATGCCTGACTGAACCTCAGTCATCATGAGCCTTGTAATAACTAGAGATGGATGGCTTAAAGTTTACACTGCACACAAGTCCTACAGCGAAATGAATGAAGTCTCTCTTCTCTGCCAGATATAAGAAAGAGTCCAGACACATTTCTAATACTTTTTAACCCTCTTAAATATTTGTTTTTTGGTCCCCACAGGCAAAGAAAAATCTCATATAATCTCACTTCAGTTTCCTGACTTCCATGACTAGCCTGGAATATTTATGAATATACACACCATTTATCTAAATTTAAATTGCCATCAACAGCGCAGATGTAGATGAATATGTTCTTCACATTTATATAACAAACAGATTAGTAAGGAGATTACAAAAAAAATAAATAGTTCCTTCCAAAATCAAGTGAAAATATCTTTGCTGGTCGTGAAAACTAACTGTGGTATTTCAAGCAGTTTTTACTACCTTTGTCTTCATCACATTTCAAATTCTTTGCTGTTCAGTTTCAGCCAAAGCACACTGTTAATTGAGGCAGTGAAACACTTTTTTAAAAAGAGGACTGGATTAAGAAGTAAATATAGTATAAATATTCATAGCCAAGAGCAATTTGTGCTACAAGAAAGGATTTTATTTAGACTTGAACTTTTAAAGAATCTGGGTCAGCTGAGACCTTTACTTTCAGATGCTGAATAATGAGATTTTTCTTAACTACTTTCAAATTAATGCTCTGCAGCACTGGCACACTTACTGCAGACTCAACTGCCAACCCCCAGAGAGGTGCTAAGGGGAATCTCCAAGCTCCTCACTGTTATTTCAACTCCTAACCCCACTTAGGCCAACCTACCTGTTCTGACCTTCTCTCACACTTCCTTGTCTGAATTTGTGGTAATTGTTTTTAGTTCCTCGGGCTTTAGAACTATTGGAAGTGATTTTTTTTTTCTCTCCATGAAACCTATCACCAATTCTGTGAGTTCTAGGCTCTAGGACTTCTCATCACTTCCAGCAACACAGTCCTTAGACCATGCCATTGTCACCTCTAGTCAGCATGCTTTGTAATAGTTTTCCAGGTAATCTTCTTTGTCTGTCTTGAACCCTAGATTAACTTACATCAGACACACAGGCTAGATGGATTTACATGCTCCAGTAGAGCCCCTTTTCACTCAAATCCTTCACCAGGCTGGAGAAGGCCCTTC
Organism: Rhombomys opimus; assembly: GCA_010120015.1. NCBI lineage: Eukaryota > Metazoa > Chordata > Mammalia > Rodentia > Muridae > Rhombomys > Rhombomys opimus. Next base: position 62,008 of record REGO01000966.1, read on the forward strand.
GAATATGCTATCTTTCCCCAATACCTGTTAGTGCTAACCATATATCCTACCAAAGACCACTTCTCAGGTATGTTACCTATGAAGTCAAGTGAAGCTCTGGTTTCAGAAGGTCCCATGTATAGATTAAGGCTTGGGATTACTTTTTTAAGTACGCATTTTAACTTATTTTTATTTAATTAACATATAATAATATTATTTTCACTCTCCCTCTTCTCTGTCCTACTCCTGCTATCCACAACTACTCTCTCCTAAATTCACAGCCTCTTCTTTAAGCATTTTTGTTACATACATATATACATAGGTACACACAAATACATACACACATAGACACACATACACATATATACATATATATACACATATACATATGCATACATACGCATACATACGTACACATACATTCACATACATAAACATATACACATGCATACATATACATATATACATACTCACACATACATACATATGAATGGATAACCACAACTTACTTTTTTCAGTGTTGCCTGCATGTATGTGTTTCTAAGTTTGACCACTTGCTATTAGATAACCAGCCAGAGGGCTCATCCCTGGGGAAGACTAATTTTACTTTTCTTCGCAGTTGTTAATTGCTTATAGCTTTTCATTCAGGAATGGGTCCCCAGGAGATTTATCTTATCTGCATAAGGAAGCTAGCAAATGTTGGAATTGTTCAGGTCTTGTTTAGGAAGCCATGCTGTCAAGATTTCATGGGTGTCACTTCCTGTCATAGCTAGAAGTCACAGCAGACTTCCTGGTCCTCTGGAACTTACAATTTTTCTGCACCCTATTCCTCAATAATCCCTGAGCCTTATGTGCAGGAGTTGTGTTGTAGACATTTTGGTTTGGACTGAACATCTCACTTGTTCTCTGCATTTGGATTAGCTGTGGCTTTCTGTAATGATCTCCTGCTGCAAAAAGAAGCTTCTTTGATGAGGGTGAGCTCTGCTCTTACCTGTGGGTATGGGAATAACTATGGTACAGACAGAAATTATACTGGTTTAGAAAGGTTCTCCTCTCAGGTCTGTGGCTTCTCCAGCCATGTGTAGCTACGTAGCTTTACATACCCAAGCATGATTTCCCACCATTTGTGTGTACCTTAATTCAAGTTGGACAGCTGGTTGCAAGCCCTCAAGATCAAAGTGTTACTATTTCCCATTGTGAATGTGTTGTCAGTCCATTCATTGGTGTGCTTCATGGGCTTTATGGTTGGGTGGGACTGCCAAATGCCCCTCCCCCTTGCCATCTTTCGAAGCATCTTCTGATTTTATGAAAGCCAGTTCCCAGGCCTGAAGCTTCTGCATCAGTGCCCACTCATTTCCTCCAAGTGCTATGCTTGAAGTTCGTTATTTCTTCATCAACAAAGCCTTACCTTCATATTCTGGGAGGTGACCAAGGTTGACATTTGTTTGTATTATGTATAATTTTTGATGAATATAAAATAATGATTCCTTATGTCTTTCTTGACTTCTTAATGATTTTATATTGAGCTTAAAAATTGTGGCTGCACATTGTGTAACCAGTCCTATCTTGGACTTTACCCTCTATCCTTAAGCTGGCCTCCTGATACCCCTGTAAATACCTCAGGCATCCTTCCTACTCTAAACTTTGGCATTCATGGTTCCTTCTGCCTGGTTTTAGATTCTCCCAAGAAAACTTTCTCTTATACGGCTCATACCCTTATCTTCTTCAAGTCTTTACCTTGTTAACTTCTCAGTGAGATTTAACCTGAACACACTATTTATATTGCAAATGATTTACCTATTCTCTTTACTTTCATGTACTTGTACTCATTGAGCTTAAGGTCTTGTTATATATTGTTTTTCTTATTGAGTGTGTTGTCTTCTACAGATCTCTCCTTGAATGTAATATTTGTAAACACAATCATCTTTCTGTTTGTTCACTGCTGTACATTGTTGTAGTACTTAGTAGGTGCTTGATATGTACTTGTGGAACAAGTAGGCATTGGAACTTTATATCACAACCTGAGATCCAGCCTTGATAGTTAGGCACAGATAATGCTGATAAATATATATGTAAAGTTTCACTGTAGATGTGACTCATTTATAGAAAATTATTTTGTGGCATTCAAATGCTATGTGTTTAACTCTATCCCTTGTTTGTCTCCAAAATAAGGCCAAGTTACATTATACCTAAAAATAGCCGACCTCAGGCCAATGTTGAAATTTGAACTGCTTTGTAGGGATAAAAAGTATTTCTTTATCAATATAAAGAATCCTTTGAATCAGGATTCCTTATTAAAATTAAATAAAATATCTACTCCCTCCCACTTCCTTTTCATAAACATAATCAGCTTTTACTATGCAAAGAGCTTTGTGGTTAGTAAAATGGAAACCTGCCAGTGGCAAGGACCCTGCTGCTGACCTGGAGATGGAGGTAAAGAGCTAGCTCTTAGTTTTACTGAGTTTCATTTCAGTTATGTGAGGCTCCAAAACACAGGAGGCTGTAACACATGGAGGGTTGCGGGGTGGCTCTCCTCATCCTGAGTCTACAAATGTCTGCCTTAGGAGGTGACAGGTACCTGCAGGTCTCAGTTCTTTTTCTTTGAGCATTATTTCTCCTTTCTTTAAATTGTTTGCGATGCATTGATTTGATTCTCTTTCTACTGAGTAGAAGCTGGCAATTGGAGAATTAGAGGAGACATTTTTCACAATGGTGCCACCTCATTTATACTGCACCTGGCCTCTGGCCGCATATTCCTTCTCTCCTGGTTTCAAGAATGAATTTTTTTTTATGCTGGGTCCAGGGGCACTTCCTCTCCTTCCAAGATAATGTTATTTGTGTGTGTGTGTGTGTGTGTGTGAATCTTTCTAAAAAAAAATATTTATTTATTTATTTATTTATTTATCTATTTATTTATGAAGAATACTTTTTTTTTTCAATAATTCTTCTCTAGCTTCTAGCTTGATCCCCGTCTCACCTCCCCGTCATCTTAGCCTGGTCTCTCCCATCATCATGTTTATATAGGCTGTCTTCTAAAAACCCAGAGCTCTGGATTTCATTACCTCCCTTTAGATAAGGTCTACTTGTTTCTCTTTATTATTATCCAAACAAGCAAACATACACACAAACAACCCACCAACAACAACAACATGAAGTCCTTATCATGTTGGAAAACCAACTTCCAGTGTTATCTCCAACAGCAAATAAAGTCATTTTATCCTGAAGAGTCCTTCCCTTGTGCTGAAGAGATGGTACAGAGGTTGAGGTGATAGGTCAGCTATCCGTAGCTCCAGGTCAAGGCAATCCAAAGATCCCTGCACTGCATACTCACATGGAGCCACACACACACCTACACTAAATTAGAAGTACTAACAACAACTCTATGAAAACTATAAATTGCTCCACTTTGCCATTAAAGTAAATTCCATGTTTGAATCACTTTACCAAGCCTGTGAGTAGAATTAAACTACTTCCTCCTTTAAACATTAGTTTCACTTGCAGTCTGGAAAAGTTTCTTTTTTTCTTTTTTTTTAATTTTTTTCCCTTATTACACTGACATTCCTTTTTATTTTCTGTTCTGGGTTATGCTTTGTCACTTGACATATTTGGAATGTCCCAAGGCTTGCTCCACATGTCTCTTCTGTTCTTAAATTCTCGCTAACATATCTCTCAATCTCTAACTCAAAATTTAAGAATCTCTGTTTGAATGTTTAATTGGTTTCTCAAAGTGAGGCATAAGCAAGTCAGAGGAAAAATGCCTACACCACAAAGCCTCTCCTGTGTAATGCTGCCCTTCCACTTCTCCATCCATCTGCTCAGTGGGCCTAGGTTAGAGAAGAGCGATATTCTCAAAATTCTCACTAAGCATGTCGTATATAAGTCACGGAAAATACCTGATGTTACTTTACTTCATAGACTATTCTTCCATGGTCCATAATTTTAGCCCATATTACTCCAGCTATACTTTTCAAAGCGTCTGAATGATAAATCAAAGAGATGGGAAAGACTAAAGTTATAGCTTAATGGTAGAGTACTTACATGATGTGTATGAGGACCCAGATTCAATCCCTAGTTATGGAAAACAACAACAACAACAGTAACAGCATAAAATAAGCCTTTAGGGAATGCGTAGATGACAGATACATTCCTGGAGTCATTCGCGGTGCCCCTGAGTTGGCATGTGGGTATATTTTTATATGTATATCTTTGTATGTATGCCTAGTTTTTAGACTTATTTGAAGATGCTTAAGAGAAAGGATGGTTCCTGAGAAATCCATAGCATTTTGTAATGGAAGCTTAGCTCCTGGTGTCTTCAGAACACTCCTGATTCCAGGGCAGCAGTAGATTGTGTAGAGCTCCTGCAGAAGTGACTAATGTTGATGACCTTTTGGTTCCTGGAATGTGGTAAGAGGATCAGCATGATCTTAGTGGATAACTTCCTCTAAGGCCCCTCCACTCTAAAGTAAGTTATTTCAGATTCTTTGTGCTATAATTCACTGAGTTCCCCACAAATGACCTTTTTAGACCCAGTAATTGAAAGGCATAGCAGATGGGCTAAGCTGCCTTCTGAAAACTCCAGAGGGAAAGTTGTCTATAACCCTGGCTGCTTGTTCTCGGCTATAGAAACTCAGTGGTGTGGTCATGTGAAGGTGAATCAGATGCTACACACTTGATTTTTTTCTGTCACGGATTTGTGATCTCACACTCATTAGTATTGTGGCTAAGTACTAATTACATGGTTTTTCTTGTGTGGGTTTGTCTCTCTCTCTCTCTCTCTCTCTCTCTCTCTCTCTCTCTCTCTGTCTGTGGTTTGGAGTCTTTGCCCATCTGTATCCTCCAAATAATCTGAAGTAATCCATAAGCTTTAGGAATTTATATTGTACATATGCATATGCTAGAAGGCACACAGTTGAGAAGTTAATACACTTGGTTGTCCAGTAAGGGCTGTTATCAGTTCCCAACGTAGCATCCAGTTGCTTTATCCTCTAGAGAAGGAATACTTTGTGTTCTCACATGGTGGGCGGTGAAAGGATGACGGAGGGATGAGTATGCAGGTGCGAAGCAAGAGTTCAGGTTAAGAAATATTTACTTTGTAAGGCTCGTTATACATGTATGGGGAAATGCTAAGTAATGGTTTGTATGTAGCTGATCAGATTTTAGAAAAGAATGACCGCTGGAGGCACCAACTCAGAAGACATCCACATCTACACAGTGCTAGGTAAGAGCACCCACAGAGCAGCTGTAGACAGAGAAGAACGTCAGCACCAGAAGACTGAAAAGAGAGCAGGAACCAGCAAATTATCCATGGAGGGTCCACGTGGGAAGGTCTAGAAAGTGAGATCCCTGGGAACCAGATGAAGAAAACAGACCCTTTCCTGAGGGGCTTGTGTTAAATGAACTGAGGAATGATAACTAACCTTGGGAATTTGAGGCATGAAAATACTCAGAAGATTATGTATCCAAATCATTATTATGTTATTATGCTCACTTGCTACCACATTATTTATTTATTTTACTCACTTATTTATTTACTTGCCAATATTGTTTTGACTGAGAACTTATGGTCTGGAGTGTCAATATTTCAGAAAGACCAATTTCTCTAATAGGGGATATACTGGTACATAACAGTACCAAAAGCATCTTAGGTAAGTTTATGGCATAAATAATAATAACATCTAGCAAATTCATTTCCTTCCTCTTCTTTCTTGACATTTTAACCAACCTTGAGTCTCTGCAATCACTGGTTAGTCAGTGGGAAAAATTAAACATCACAGTTCTTTAAATATGGATACAAGAACTTCTGTAGAAAGAGTAAAGGTCAACAGGGTTGTGTGAGGGGAAACTACACAATTTACCAGCACCTTAAAGCCAGCTGACGGGAAAGCTGAGAAGGGATTTGGAAAGTGCTGTATGCGGTAGTAGTAGAAATTTTAATGTGAGTTTTATACTTTATGCTCCATGTCATGTTTCTATCTGATGCCTTTTAGAGGAGCAAAGATAAAACAAATATATCCATTTTGGTGGCTGGAAATTGTAAGAATGAGAACTCCATTTCGGTGGAGTATAAGAATAGCCAATGCTAAACTCCAGGTGCTACCAAAGCCCTTACAGGAGAATGCTTTGGTTATTCTAATTTAATTCACTGAAGTGGCATCTTGAACACTTATTTTGTCTTCTCCATTATCAGAACCATTTCTCAATGTTAAGCTTTCTTATTTGTTGTTTCATCAGGCCCCATTTTAACTGATACCATATTACATGTGAAAAAACGTGAAGAAATGTGTTTAAGTAATTTTATCAAAGTCACACGGGAAGTAAATGACGGACCCTAACCTTTCTGAATTCATGGTATATGATCCATCTGTCTTCAGTGCTGATAAGCTGGGTAATAGTCACATGATCAGCAAATGAATCTTCAGTCTGATGAACAGTCATGAGTCAATGACAGGAACAAGTAATTATTTGCTGATAAGGCCAAAAAATGCTACAGAAATGCCTTGTATCCTGGTCCTTAACAGATAAGGTTGAGACATAATTGCATTTTATTTTATCCTTTGGAGAAGCTTAAGCATTGGGGGAGAATCATCAAAAGGATGGCTTTGGTGATTAGGTATGATACAGTTCAGTGAATCAACAAACCTGTTTTAAAAATCTTTTTCTCAAGTGGGATTTCAAGCCACTTTTTATTTAAATATGGGCTCATGGTTATCCTGATTGGGCATATATAGGTAGTGATTTAAGTTACCAGTGGCATGCACACTCAGAACTTCTTTGAGCACTTAATGTATAAAAGGACGCATAGAGTAGACCTTTCTTACGAAAGCTTAGAATTTTTGTCTAACTAATTAGAGTGCCATAGAAAAAGTGAGAGTTAACTCTAGCTGAGACTCCTAGTAGCAGGGGCCATAGAGGACTGAAGAGCACTCCTGCAAACTGGACAAGACAACCAGGTCCCAGAGAGACCTGTGGAGTCTGAAACACCAACTAAGGAACATGCATCGACTGGACCTAGATCCTCTACATATATGTAGCTGATAGGCAGCTCAGGCTTCATGTGGGTTCATTAGTAAGGGGAGCAGGGGCTGTCTCTGACATAGACTCTGTTGCCTGCTTTTTTATTACTTCCCCCTGATGGGACTGCCTTATCAGGCCACAGAGGAAGAAGACAAACTCAGCCCTCATTTGACTTGATGATCCGGGGTAGATGGGTAGGGGGGCACCCCTTTTCTGAGGAATATGGGAGGGGTGAGAGAGGGAGGGTGCAACTTGGAGGAGAGGATGAAGGGGTTTACAAATTAGATGCAAAGAATAAATAAATAAACTAATTAAAAAAGAAAGAAAAAATGGTAGTTGTAGAAAAGGCTGACTTCTCTTTAAGTATACACTCACAAATCTCCTTTTCACCAGTATTGATTGCTAGCGTATATAGCACCACGGAGGTACTGTTATTTGGAACATCCAAAATCAAATTCAGTATGACCGGATTAGAGAATAGTAAAAGAAACCGTGGTTCAGGAAACCATAAAATCTTGTTTAAACTAAGTCCCATCTGACCTTAGAAATAAAGAGAAAGAGAGAAAAAAGAATTAGGCATCTAGTCACAAAAATTTACATAGCTGAATCCCTCCATTCTGATGACAATTGGGAGGCAGCAATGGAAGGTGAAAGCTAGGAAGCCACTGCTATCATTCTCAAATTGAAGCGTTTTTCATGAAGGCCAAGGCATAGCTCCTTTCCAGAGTTAGAATTGGCTTGAGGCAAGGGATTTTGATAAGTAAAAGTTTATATCCATTTGGCTGGAGTAAAATATGGCCCGAGAAAAGCAAACTTCCTCCACTATGAGTTCCTATGACTCAGATCCACTGTTCTGGATTCATTGCCACAGGGCATTCCTGTGCCCTCTCCTTTGCTTTACATCACTTACTCCTGTCTATCTTAGGCCATCTGTAGTTGAGAATGACGGACATGACCTTGTGAAACTAACTTTTTTTTGGTGATGATTAGACCTTCTACAAGCTCTGTGTCCTACGGTTCCTCCCTGACTCTTCTGGAATTCACAGGGTCTGTCTGACCTCACTTCCACTTTCGAGTTCACAGCATAGGCAGCATGTGATGATTGCAGTTCTGCTCTGGTATTTTCTCTGTGCTCTGGCCCTGTGCTTCTCAGCCACTTACGCGAGTACTGACAATCTACTGTTCTAGCGATATTTTAACGTGTAAATCTTATTACTGAGACTGTATTGTGCATTCCTCACCAGGGAATGCAAACTTAGTTGATACAGTATGTAGGGCCCAGCTTGGTACGCAATGAAGAATATTTCACATTCAGTAACCACAGGATAGGTCCCCAAATTATTTCTTTCATGAAACTATTTGTGTCTGTGTTTTGTGACCAGACTTTGAAAATCAGTAGAGTCGTTAGCTACTGACTAGTCATTAGTTAAAAACACTTGCTGAGTGGTTATTGATGCCCAGAAACTAAGAGCAAAGAAAATTAGAGACTGGGATTTCATTTTGTTTTTTGCAATTACTGCTGGGGTCTTTTGGTTGTTTGTACTGTGGAATAGTACATCTCATGTGCTAAAGTTCAAAATGTTCCTTGGTGTAAAGGCACACATTCACAAGTGAACCCACCACCATTCTCCATCCCATATGCTTGATTCATCCTTTCCTATTCTTCAGTTTTCACCTTAAATCTCACTTCCTCTGTTTAACCTCTCTGTTACACAAACTCTTCTTCCACGTAGCCCTTATTTTCACCCACTAGAGTTCTAAAAAATGGGTACATATACACACAAACGCCTATTTATTTATTTTTAATCTCTCCACTGGTCATATGTCATCAATCCATTTGTAGTCTGATAATGTTCCTAGCATTTGCTGTGTTTCAGTAGACATGTCAGTAAATAAGACAAAGAATGGTACCCTAGGAAGCATATGTATTTATATGACCGAAACCCGTTAACACTAATTGTGAGAAAACATCGATAGCCTTAGAAATTCTGCTGTTTGTGGCCCTTGTATGTCTCTCGGTATCACAAACAGTGAGTGACAGGGTCCATACTGCATCTCACCTTGGGCGTTGCATACACGGCTATAGCTTACAAATACAAGATTAACAAATCTGCCATGCCAGAATTCTCCGTGTTTCTGCAGAATTAAGGAAAGGGCTTCACATTTCCTGTCTCAGATATTGACCATGCTTGAACTGTATCTGGGAAAACCCATTGTTTAATCACCTCTCTTGAGTGTTTTGTGAATAGAAGGTGTCACTGTCAGACAGACCTAAGAGTAGCAGTTGAAACACTGTCCTTTAGGGAGAACCTGACCTTTTCCTATAGTCTCAGGATCCTACAGACAGGGCTTAATCTTTGTTTCAAAAGTACAATAATAGCAACAAGATAACATTCCTGCTGGCATGTGGAACTGGGTGACATAGTGCATTGTTTTTGTGTTGTCCATAAATGATGTGATGGCCTGGAGAGGGAGCCCAGCTCGCTACCTGGATGGCTTGCCTCTTAACCTGAGTGTGGAAACTTCACATTGACTATCCCCTAAGACCTGTGCTAGGTCTCCACTTACAGGGATTGTGTGAGGACAAAACCACGGTTTCATTCTCAAGCTGTCAATATACCATTCAAACAGAATTACTGTATGTTTACTACAATAGTATATGCATATTATATGTGTATATAATATAACTTGTTTTGAAATAAAATAGTTTTATAGATTGCTTATGAAAGTCTGAGAAACCTAAGTTTCTAATTATGTTTTAAGATTTTTATGGCCTGCAGTAAGAATGTTTTAGTCAAATACTTAAATTATGAGACAAAAAAAATTGTACTTGTTTTTCCATTTGGTTTGATTTGGTAAAATTTATTGTTTTTAGAAAAATATTGTTTAGACTTGGCTGTTAGGAAACAGTGAAGTATCCTCTAGGATCGTCTGCTTAATTTGTCTCCATATTTTGTTCAAAATGGTTATAAATTGGTGCCAAAGAGATAGCTCAGTTGGTAGAGTAAATGCCATGCAAACATGAAGTACTGAGTTTGGGTGCCCATCACTCTCTGTAGAAGCCAGACCCAGCAATACGCGTATGTGACCCCTGTGCTGGGAAGGTGGAGAAGGAAGGTTAGAGAAACAAGGCAGTTCTCTCCAGTTCATTGGCCATCCAGCATAGCTGAATTGGCCTTGTTGGGGGAAAAAAAAAGCTTGGTGCTATCAAGTAAGATACTAGATATCAACGTCTGGCCTCTACATTTGTACACAGGCTTATGGACACCCACTGGCACAGGGACATACACTGTTATGTTGTAAATTATATCAGTAGGCATAGAAATGCTTTTATTTTTCTTTGTATGGTTTAATGTTAAAATTTTGTGTTAGCTTAGTGTTAAAAATTATTAAATGCTCTGTGGATCATGACATAAATGAGACCATATGATTTGGTATTGAATCCCCCCGAAAATGATTCTTTTACATCCGTACCTGTGTAGTTGATAGGAGTAAGATTTGAAGAATTGATCTGGAAAACAGCTTAGTCCATAGCCAGGCAGGGAAACACAGGGAAATATTATGCTAGATTTGTCCTTGGTGTCCCTGTGGACAGTGATCAAGTGAAGGTGGTCTGTTGGTCATGTTCTGAATACATGCCGGTGCTCTGAACACTTTAAAATTAACTCAAAGTAATACTCCATTGTGTAGATGTACCACAATTTCTACATTCATTCTTCAGTTGAGGAGCATCTGGGTTGTTTCCAGCTTCTGGCAATTACAAATAAAGCTGCTACAAACATGGTTGAGCAAATGTTCTTATTGTGTACTTGAGCTTCTTTTGGATGTATGCCTAGGAGTGGTATGGCTGTATCTTGAGGAAGCACTATTCCTAGTTGTCTGAGAAAGCCTGAGGGCGGAGCACCTTACCAGGCCACAGAAGATGACAATGCAGCCATTCCTGATGTGATCTGATAGACTAAGATCAGAAGGAAGGAGAAGAGGACCTCCCCTATCAGTGGACTTGGGGAGGGGCATGCGTGAAGAAGGGGAGGGGGGGGGGGATTGGGAGGGGAGGAGGGAGGGGCTTATGGGGGGATACAAAGTGAATGAAATGTAATTAATAAAAAATTAACTCAAATTCAATTGTTAATGGGCAAAATGTGATTGGTTCTAATCATATTAAGGTGAAGAGTTGAATTTTCTAGGCAGCTAATTGTCTTAATATCATCATAATATCTATACCATAAGTTCAAATGAAGGACCAAGTCACTCAATTTTCTTTCTTCCTTCCTTTTCTTTCTTCTTTCTTTCTTTCTTTCTTTCTTTCTTTCTTTCTTTCTTTCTTTCTTTCTTTCTTTCTTTCTTTCTGTTTTTACCAACAAATACAATTACTCACACATAGTCGTTGATTTGTATGCTTGTGGATGTTGCTTTCTAATCCAGACTGTTATTCTGTGTCCCTTCATTGGGAACTTGAAACCATTAATACTGAGAGTTATTATTAAGCATTGCTCTTTTTATTCCTGTTATTTTATTGTTGGGGTGACAGCGTCTCCCCTTCACATATTTTCATTTACTTTCTGTGATTATTTGTTGTTTTTTTTAAATATATAGGTAACCCAATGCAGCCGCTCCTGATGAGACCTAATTGACTAGGATCAGAAGGGAGGAAAAGAAGACCTCCCCTATCAGTGGACTTGGGGAGGGGCATGCATGCAGAGGGTGGAGAAAGGGAGGGATTGGGACAGGAGGAGGGAGGGAACCACAGGGGGTATACAAAGTGAATAAAGTGTAATTAATAAAGAAAAAAAAATAACCATATAATATGTGTGAATATATAGCATGCATATTTTATATAATGTGAATATATGATGGATATGCTTGATGATGGTATATACAAAGTACGAAATTGTTGTGTATATATATCATACCTGTACAAGTACATAAGTTCCAAAATTGACTATGATTTTCTTTTTTCTTTATTATTATTATTATTTACAATTTGTTCACTTTGTATCTCAGTTGTAATCCCTCCCTCAGCTCTTCTCTGTCCCACCCTACCTCCCTTTTCCTTCCCTATCCCTCTCACCTAGTCCACTGATAGGGGAAGTCCTCCTCCCCTACTGTCTGACTCTAGCCTATCAAGTCTCATCAGGACTACCTGGATTAGGTCACCCTACCAGGGAGAAGTGGTCAAGGAACAGGCAACCAAGTTCATGTCAAGACATTTGCTCAACCATGTTCATAGCAGCTCTATTCATAATAGCCAGAATCTGGAAACAACCTAGATGGCCCTCAACAGAGGAATGGATCCAGAAATTGTGGTACATTTACACAATGGAATACTACTCAGTGATTAAAAACAAGGACATCATGGAATTTGCAGGCAATGGGTAGAACTAGAAAAGATATTCTGAGTGAGGTATCTCAGTTTTCTAATTGCACATTTTTAAAAACCTAGCAAGATGGATTTGGATATTGTATGGGCCGAAAGAGGTAACACACAAGAAACAAAGTATATCAAACATATCCTGACTTACATCGCCCTTCTTAGTTGATTTCATTTTTTTGTGACAATGCATGAAATTGTACAGTGTGCAGAGATCACACCCTCCAGCTCTGCAGCCCATCAGCTGAGAGCCACTCTCAAACAGTGATTATACTGACATCCTGCGAAACAATGCAGGAGTCTGTGAGCTGGCACAGTGGGTAAGTTACCTGCTGAAAAGCCAGATTTGATTCCAAGAATACATGTCCTCTGATCTCCACATGCAAGCAAGTCTCTCTCTCTCTCTTTCTCTCCCTCCTCTCTTCCCCCTCACCCCCCCTCTCACACACACACACACACACACACACACACACACACACACACAGACACAGAATAAGTAAATAAATAAAAATATTAAACAATTTCAATGAGGAATTCCATTTCTATGTGTGGTATCTAGAAATCAAAAGGAAACAGGAGGAAAACATGGATTCTGAGAGTACAGAATTGATTTCTACCCTTGGAAACAGGAAAGTTCTGAAAGAATGAACATATTATGGTTGGTGATCATAATAAATTTCTTTTAATGTAAAGTAAAATATAACTTATACATAGTGTTTTCAAATCATACTAAATAAATACTGAGCCATCTTTTTACCATAGAATCTGCTTATTTGAAGAAATGCCATTCCTACCCTAATGGAACTCATTTATCTTCCCCAAGGTTCCTGTCCTCATTCTGGCTCCTGGCTGTATCATACTATTGTGCTGGTGGCACCTATCCAGTGGCGACTTTGATCTTTTAGAGGAGGGTTGAGCCCTTAGTTTTGTGCAAATGTTGTGTTTTGATTCAACCTAAGCTACAACCTGAAGTCCCCTCGTTTCTCCAGGGCACCTTTGAATTGTAAGTAAGCCCTCCAATCCCTAAAGATTTTGCTCTACTGGACTCTGCTCCTGTGTTTTCTCACTCACATACACCTCGTTGATTCTCTTTTTCTAATCTCAATAAGGAGCATTTTCTTTCTGCACTGCTCAAACGCATGGGTTCTGATCCCCGACTGCATATAGATCTCTGGTTATCAGCCCTGGTTACTGGCTGATATATCACACACTGCCCTGCAGCCAGTTCAGTTCTGTTTTGTTTTAATAGGCCTAAAGTTGACTTTGCTAACTGACTGAAAATTCTCTAAGAATCTGAAGCACATTTTCTCTCTTTTCATCCACACGTCTAAAACAAGCCATAGGTATTTGACATATAATTCCATGTAGAATCATTTTGAAAGTTTAACTTAAGCAAAAGCAGCTGAATCATTTTCTCTCAGCCACATGATTTTGATTTCACATGCTGAGAGATTCCACTATTGTAAGCCAGCATCTTTTGACTTTGTTTCTTTTAAATTCTAACAGACAGAATCCCTGATACAACCTGCAGAAATGACCTCATTAATGTGGTTGGCCCAAGTTCCTTTGCTGTGTTTTGCACAAGTTTTATATACTGCTTCAAGAAAAGTAAAGTACTGCTGAAATGAGCAACATGGAGCTTTGCTGGTTAGTCAGCCGTCTTATTCCGGAAACAGTGACTTCCACGCAGGCTCATTTACATCCGCAAGCTGCAAAGGGAAGTTTTAGGTGAAGTGTCTCTGCCTGTGTTCAACGTGCGTGTCCCACATAACCACATGGTGCTTACAAAACCGCCTATATCCGTTCTCATACATTATGTCTAGCCATCTTCACATTCATCATTACCGACAGCTGCATTTTTTTCGAAAGGTTCTGAGTGAGATGTGGCAATGTGAGATGTGGTGGTTTGGGAGAAAAGCCAATGCCACTTTAAAGGTAAACACTTCCAGGGTAATGTTTACATACCACGAAAAAGACTTATTTCATGACCTGCCTTTGTTCTACTCCACACTTCGGGCTCTTCAAAGGCATGAACTGTTTCTTCATCCTCTTCCACACAGGGCATGGGAGATTGCAGGCATTGGGGACATGTTTAAGAAAAGGATAAAAAAATTGGGGGAGTATATCTGGGAAGTAGAGAAACTATCAGCAGTCTCAAAAGCAGTGAATGAGTTGACAAATCTTTGCAAAGCACCTGTTTTTAAAACACAGACTTCAGAAATTAAGAAGAGATATGTGCTAGCACTGGGCCATTCAAGATTACTTTTTAGCTTAACTTAAAAAGACAGCAAATAAATAAAGACAGAGGGAAAAAAGAATTGCATATTTTCTTTGGTTTCCTTTAGTGAGTGCAGATCTTACAAAGATGCCCTTACAATATGGAATGTATATTGCCAAAGATAGGACAAACTGGTACTGTGTTTAGCTTTTTTTTTTTTTTTTAAGATTTAGTTATTTATTAATACAGTATTCTTCCTGCATGTACACCTGAATGCCAAAAGAGGGCACCAGATCTCATTATAGGTGGTTGTAAGCCTCCATGTGGTTGCTGGGAATTAAACTCAGGACTTCAGGAAGAGCAAGCAGTCCTCTTAACATCTGAGCCATCTCTTCAGGCCCCGTGTTTAGCTTTCTTAATGCTTAAAAACTATTCATTTTTACAGCATTCTTCAGATGTTTGTCTCTTCTTGAAACACAGCAAGAGAGGTTCAACATTTTTTTCCCTGTTTTTTCTTTTTCTTCTTTTAATTGAGATAGGGTCCTGTGTAACTCAGGTTGGGCTCAAAATCCTGATATAGCTGAGAATAATCTTGAATTCCTGACCTTCTTGCTTCTACTATCAAAGTGTCAAAGTGGCATCCACCTCCACACCAACCTTAGATCAGCAAGTCTTCATAGTCATAACCAAGAATGTACATACAGCCACAGCCTTTAAACAGGTACCTGGGCTCCTTTTCAGGCTGCCATCATATACATATACAAAGACTTATATATCATCACCTGTACTGAATGTTGACGAAGTCAAGGACAAGTTTAGGATGGAAAAGTTTCTGGAGAGTTGGGGTACCATGTTCATTTAATCTAGGATATAGTAATTAGATAGGTACCATAGAAACTACAAGGAACTTAGGTTGGGCTTTGTAAATGTGCATGCTTGCCACTCCTTTGCTGTGTTTATAGGTTTAAGCACATTGTGTATGAATATCTTCATTTTTTAAAATGACAACCACTAGATAGTCACTAATTCTGCTTTTAGCTTCACTAGTTAGTTAACTTCTGGCCTCAAGGAAATAGAAGGAGACAGGGCTTGGGAAAAAAATGGGACTTGCATGAAGCAAAGAGATGCCAAATTAGTCTCTTTTCTTCTTCCTGGTTATGTTTAGTTTTTACAGTTTTCTTTCACTCTTCACCATCACATCAAGAAATAGTTTTGTTTTTCCAACTTACAGGTGAAAAGCAAGGCTTTGCAGTTTAAGTGTTCCTTGCAAAGGCAGAATATGCACTCTGCTTTCCCTGCCCTTGGACATGGAATGTTTCAAACTGCCCTGTTGATTTAGATGCATTTGCTTTCCTAGGAAACTGGGTTAGTGACAGAATAGCTTCACATCAAGTCTGAACCATAGGATTCGACTTGTAAGGCTGTGGAAATTTAACAGATATGACAAATATAAAGTATTTGGTTTGAAATCAAGTACATAATAGGTAATTAATAAATAGAAACATCTAAAAAATTATTTTGTTTGTGAGGGAACACTGGCTGATCTTTCCAGAACCCACATGGTGGCTCACACCAGCTGTAATTTTAGTTGCAGGGCATCCTGAAACCCTTCTCTGCTCTCTCTGGATACCAGACACTCGTGTGGTGCGCAGACATCATGCAAAGTACTCTACCCATAAAGTAAATGCATAAGTTAATTAAAATAATCGTACATATATATTTTACTAGATGTGTTTATGACCATATAACTTACTGATTGAAATAGTTATTGTTAATAAAATACAAATTCTTTCCAATACAGAGGTAAATATGTATCTGTATCTTTATACCTAAGTGTATATATCTCTTTCTAATCATAGACACACATTTTTAAGTTTTAAGGCTTATAAAACCACTCACGTACATTCTCAACACTATGTCCAGCCATCTTCTTAAGCATTATTTAAATAATCCAAATAATAGAGGAGCTATTTCACAATCACTGATGAGAATCACCCAGCACATTATGTGAATCAGGAAGAGTCATCATAGCAAAAAGACTGTGACACAAATCTTGGCAGTGATTACTAATTGCATTTAAAGGAAGTTTAATATATCCCTTTGGTTTCCAAAGTCCTAACATGGGTTGGAATAATAAACTCCTTTGTTCTCAGAAACTAGGAAAGACTTTGGAAATTCTGGAGAAGGAGAAAAATATCTCTGAAAGCTGAGTAAGACCAAACTGGTACCTGATACCATTAAATCACCTACCACTGGCTAAACCTTATCATTTTACATTTTAAATGATTCTTCAATGTAGTTAGTTATAAGGACAAGATTCAGGAAGTATATGCCCACTGGTAAGTGTAGATACCACACCTCATCAAAGAAGCTTCTCTTTATGTCAAATGGAAACTATTTCAGAACACCACACTGCATACAATGTAGAGATCAACAGCTCATGGGAGCCCAGTCCCAGTAGAAAGAAACATCTGCATCACAGCTCCTGCATCTGTGGCTCAGGGAACATCCTGGAAGAGGGGATGGGAAGACTGTAAAAGCTACAAACCAGGAACTTTATTGTGAGACTGTCTTTCTTAGAAATGGCTGCATAAACAAGATCATAACAATGACAATGTCAATAGACATGCTAATGTGGAAGGGGGAAATCCCCTAGATAAAGAACACAGGCCACACTGCTGAGGGAGAATTATCCTCTCCCAGTGATGGGACCCCTAACTGGTTACCCAGCACAATGTGGTCAGCTCTGAAACCACAAACACATAAAAAACAAAGATCTGAACATCTGTGGCTGATGGTGGCTTGGTCTTTATGTGGGTCGCCTGGCAAGTGGCAGAGGGGGGCTGTTTCTAACATGAGCTCTATTGCCTGAATTTGGATCACTTACCCCTGGCAATGCTGTCTTGCCTGGCCTCAGAGGATGAGGACATGCTCAGTCCTGATGTGACTTGATGTGCTGGGGAGGGTTGATAGGGGCAGGAGAAGACACACTCCCCTTTTCTCAAGGGAAAGGGAGAGAGGAGGAAGGACTGGGAGGAGAAAAAGGAGGGAGCACCCTAGGGATGTAAAGTAAATAAACTGAGATAAAATTATTAGAAAAAGAAAAAAATAAAAAATGGACTCAGCAAAGTGTGTTTATATATTTGCACATATAAATTTATACACACATATTTAGATATATGTATAATATGTAACAATAGTCAAAGAAATAAGAGGCTATCAGTTTGAAGTTTTGGAGAGGTTGGACAGAGGAAAGAGAAAGTGAAAGCTGATATAATTATGCCTTCATTAAAATTATAAACATGGTTCTTGAAATCATACATGATGTATTTTGTGTTGTATTGATAAGGACGTAGAACCAAGGTGAATTAACTATTTTAAATAATGATTAAAAAGAACTGATCTTGCTGTTTGGTGATGAATGAACTCGAACTGATTGTGGATTCTGGAAAGGAAAGACGAGGGTGCACTGGAAACCTTGACTGGAACCTGAGCTTTAAGCCTACGTGTGGCATGAGACTGTGCAGCCTGATGAACAGTGGCCCGCTGTGTACTCGGTGCCATAAACAGCCTTTACAGAGCAAATGGAAACACAGGACAACTCTTGTCTGCATTTCTTGATTCCATCTTTTACATTTTTTTGGTTCAAAAGGTACCAAGGAATCTTAAGATTCTGAAAGATAAACATCAAGAAATTGAATTTTTCTATAACTTTTAAATAGTTAAAATTAACATCTGTTAATGCATATATATGCATACAGAGATGCCATGAAGAAACTACATATGGTTTTAGTTTTCAATTTCATTCAATATGAAATAAAAATTAAGCTAGCTGCTTCTTTTCTCCATTTTTCTCTTACCATCTGCCTTTGCTCCTCTTGCCTGCCTCAGAGCCTCTCTCTGTCCCTTCTTTACTTCCTTTCTTTCTCCCTTCCCTTCCAGTTCATTGATGTCTTGTAAGCAGTAGATATCCCGCTGACAGGAGCATGGAAAATCCATATCTTAGGTCAGGAAAGCCCAGCTGTGGGAAGTGAAGTCAAATCCTTTTACTTGAGGGTCATTCAGTGGAGGAACAGCTGAGACTCCATGATGAGGTCCAGAGCTATTGATTTCCCCAAAGCATCATCTACTTAAATGCGTGGATGTAGATGAAGATTAGTTGTAGGGCTCAGGAAGAAAGTCAAGGCAAACTAAAGGTAGAGAGTGAACTATAAATCTGTCAAACAGTTTCATTGTGTTAAGTCCCCTGCTCTCATCACAGCGTTTCACCCAATCTTCAGTTAAAGACATGGGGTGATGACTTTCAAGGAGAGTGTGAAAAGTACCTGAGGCGTGCTGCAGATTGTGCCGTTAGGCATCTCCTGGGGCCTGCCTCTCTTCCTTTACCCTCAGCAGAAGGATGTGGAGAGAGCCAAAAAACAAGTTATTATCAGTAATTGTTACTTGGTTAAATATTGATGTCTGTGGTTGATGCTGCCTGCTAGGGCCATGCTAGTGTCCATGGTCTGTGCAGTTGTGGGAGATCCTGTTACAGTTGGTGATCAGAGCTGCCGCAGAAGATCATGTTGATGTCTGTGGTTTCTGATGACACCAGAGGCCTTGCTGATGTCAGTGATCCATGCTGTGGCTAAGGCCACGTTGATGTCTGAGGCCCATGTTGTCACTGGAGGTCATGTGTATGTCTGTGGCCCATGCAACCATGGGAAACAATGTGAAAGTCCACTATTCATGCAGCCACTGGCTGTTATGGGCAAGGAAGCATTTGTTGCAGTGGTATCAATGATTCCAGGCTCATAATTGAAAATGAGAGACATTGAAGACTTCTGTAAGAACTTCTTTCTTGTCCCCAAAGGAAAAAGACACAGCTTATACAGGAACCCACTGAGGAGAGTCCTTAAAAATTGTAATGAAAATAAGGAAGTGTAGCTCTTCACAGTTGTTGGCTTCTGCCATGGGGATGAGAAAGGATTCGGTTACTTTTAAGGAACTAGTCACTGGGTGATGTTTCATAGTGTATGGGCAACACAAATTGTTCTTGGTGTACTTTTTTGGTGTGGGGCTGGGAATGAGAACCTGGGAGGAATAGGAAGCAAGTGTGAGCAGGATGCATTATATAAAATTTCCAACTCAATAAAATATTCTGTTGAATAAAAAAAGAAAGAATGATACACAGATAAGTATAATCCAGACCACAAGCCACCCAGTGAGCAGCATTCTCAATGATTCTTCTGTGATTCTTGGCTGGAAAGTGAATTCCAAGGTCTGAGATTATGCTTGCAGAACAGCAAGTATGTCAGTCTTTAAGGCCCTGCCTTGACTTCTTACCTTGGCTTCCCCTAATGAGTTATCTGGGAGTGTTCTGAAGCTTCTGGAGTAATATGGTTAATGTAGGCATAGCTTACTATCTAAGTCTGGTTGGTTGGTTGACACGCAGTTGGAAGAATGTCTAGCATGATCTTATACATGCATGTGTCAGTTTACACACAGAGACATATACATATGTGAATTAATTATTACAGTTCATATATTAATTATGTGTTAATTAGTTATTTTGTATTCTTAAATATATGAATCCAATGTACATGCTCTAAGTTGAGAATCTACTTTCTCCTAGATTCTACTGCTTTCTAGTAGTATATAAACAATTAAATTGTTCTAAGGATAGTTTAGAGTACTTTGTATACTTCAGTGTTTCCAAAAGCTCTAATAAGTTATTAAAACTTGATTCATGGCTTCTTTTGGTTCAAGAATTTTGGAGCAGCAGGTGTGATTGGCCTTGCCCACAAACTCCCTCGTGAGCTATTTGGGTTTAGGAAGTGTACCCAGGAATAGGCCTGAGATGTTGAGACAGAGAAAATCTGAATGTCTCTCTTTTTTTTTTTTTTTGGTATTCAGTCTTCAGCTATAGGTGAGAGGATGGAATTCTTTCCCCCCACCCCTTTTGTTGAATTTCTGTCTGAATTTAACTCTGAAAATAATTTTTTAGTATCTTTGTTCCAAATGGTATCTAACACTTTAGAGGAAATATTTAATTAACACCTAAAAAAAAAAAAAAAGCTGCTAAAGACTCTCAGGTGCTTCAAAATGCAGTTTTTAGATCAGATTAAACATGTAAATGTTAATTATAGTAAAGGAGAAGATAAAGGAAAAAAGAAGGGTTGGGGATTCAGTTCAGTGGTAGAGTACTGACTAGCAATCACAAGGCCCTGGGTCCAGCCCTTAGCTCTGGGAGAAGGAAGGAAAGAAGGAAAGAAGTGATATTTATGTATGAAGAAACTTTGTGAATAAAAAAACTGCCTCAAGTCACATAAATAGATGAACTAGACTGTTCTGTATGCAGCTCAAACCCAAGTCCTTTGCTGTATTTTTGTTTTCAGAAAAACAAAAGGAAATAATCTGGGAACCATTACTAAGACTGATTATTTTCCTTCCGATTCTTCTTTTACAGACTCTAATTTTCCTATGTATGGAATAACGTGTTTTTCCTCTTTGACTTGCCAGGTCTTTGTTACTTCTGTATCCGGTGGCCAAAATAATCTAGAATTTTATTTTTTTCTCCTGTGTTCATTTTAAGTCCCTTTTTATTTTTGTTACTTAGCTCAACGTCAGCCCTTTTCTGGCACACAGCAAATCATCTAACTTCCCTTGCATAAATTTGCCTACGGAGAATACCCTTTCTGTCTTGTCCTCATTGGGAATCAGAATAGAGAGAGTATTGGCTTAGAACTTGGATTCTAATAAAAGTCAGGTCGTAATGGAATCTAAGCCAGGGTTCTTGAACAACTCAATCCAGATGGTCCTTATTCACTAGGAAATGGAACAATAAAAGTGATGATCATAGATTTTTGGTAGGACTCAAACTGGAAGAGGCTTGCAAAGTACATTGCCTGGCAGCTGGCGTGCAATGAATACAGCGGATGCCAGCAATGATTTTCCCTAGTACTATTAACCAACCACACACCTCTACCTTTTAACAAATCGATTTTCCAAAATCTCTCTTTAGTGAACAGTTCATTACTACTGATAAGCCCTCCAGATCTTTCTTCCTTCCCTCCAGCCCTCCTTCCTCCCCCTTCTTTCTAATATTTAAAAGTATTTTAGGTATTTTATTCTAGGTATACAATCGATTTTGATGGGAGAGCCAAGGATGCCAATGCTTCTCACATTATTCTAACCTACCAACATACCATGTCACCACCATCTCTCCACATTCCCAGGATTCCCAGCTGCCAGTCTTGCTACCACCCTCTCTTGCTATCTCTTCCTATGTGTCCTCTGCTCACCATTAAGGCTGTAGCATGTCTCTTGAATAACCCAACCATAAACTGCCAACTGCACCTCTCAGATCATCATGCCTTGAGTTTTCCCTTAATAAAAGCAGAGACAAGATCATCAACAGGACATACAACACCCTGTGCCCATCCTTTCCATTGTAACTTTGCCTGTCTGGTGGCTTACTGATGCACACCATTTGAATATTATTTTCCATACTCCCCAACATCCTTGCCCCTCTAGTTGCTTACCTTGCTCCCTCTACATGAAATGGCTTCTTTTCTCATTCTTCAGGTTAAGTTCAAATATTATATTTTTCTTAGGCCATTCTCTGGCATTTTGCTTTAAAATTATAGTCTCTACTCTCCAGCTATATTTTCTATCTTCTTTATATATTTATCCTTAGGATACTTCAATATGCAGCACACTCTATTCTTAACCATTTTGTATTTATTATCGCTCTTCACATAATATAAAATTATGTATACATCTTTATGCAAGAACAGATAAAGCAGTCAAATATCTGATGAATATACAAATACCTTTAATATTTTTATATTATTTTAAGCCAAAAATAAACACTTAATTTTGTTATAACAAGAGTTTTCATTTCTAAGTAGGTAAATAACATAAAAATAGTAAGCTGTGAAAGATTAAATGTTCGTATCATGTTTGTTCTGGCTACTGTGCTACACTCCAAAGGTCATCGAGGAGAGTTGCCCTCAGAGTAGCACATGAGCACTTTCTTATGCTGGTGTCTTCATAGACAACTACTCAGACAAGAGGCTGAAGGATCTGCAGCAAGAAGAGAGCACACTGATGTAAATAGCACAGACTTGCTCTTGAATGGAAAACGACAGCAGCAGCAGCATGAGCTAACTCACGGAGTTCTCTCAGATAGAGTTCCCTGCAGGCTTTGTCTATGAAGAATTTGTTTCCCCTCTCCACCCTTCTGGACAAGAGAAAGAACTGGTGGCAAGGGGCTAATACACTAGCAGAGAGTTCTGTGACACCCTCAGTCTGGACTTGTGTTTTGGTAGTAGAAGACATCTCTTCTGGCATCTACAGCAGCTTGATTTGTGAGTGGGAGGAAGGTACTGCAACTTTTCTTGAAGCTATATCTTTGCTTGTACACAATAGGTCGGTCTTAGAGTGCCCCAAGTTAATAAGGCTTGAGTAGCATTTGCATTCTTCTCCTAATAGTGTGCGTCTGAATGAGCCTTCATAGACCACACAGAGGCTCTGGTAAAAGTCCATAGCTGTGCTTCTCACATACACTTACTAGAATCATAGATCACACACTTAGATCACATAGATCACACACTTAGATCACATTAACAGTCTTCGAATAGAAATATCAGCTTTCTCGTGGTGTAAAATCAAAATCAGATCTAAATCTCTTATATTACTAAATAATGGACATACCAGGGAGCCTTACTATGGTTGTGCTGTTTGCATATCAACCTAGTTTTGCATTTCTTACTTTTGTGCAGTCTTGATTCATTTTTATTGCTGTGATTAAACACCACAATCAAAATCGGGGAGAAAGAATTTATTTCTTCTTACAATTCTCAAGTTGCATTCCAGGTCAGGGCACAGAAACTCAGGCCAGGAACCTGAAGGCAGGAGCTGAAGCACAAAATATGGAGGAAGGCTGCTTACTGATTTGTCCCTCATGGCTTGTTTGGCCTATTTCTTACAAAACTCAGGAAAAGTGGATTAGGGCTGGCGCCATCCACAATAACTTCGATTTTCCTACATTAATCATTAATCAAAAAGATGTCCCAAAGGCAAGTCTTGTGGGACATCTTATCAATTGGGCTTCCTGCTTCTGAAATGACTCTATGTTAGGTCAATATGACAAAAACTAACCAGGGCCTTCTTTGGGACTTTCCTCACTTGGTCCACTTTGATTTTCCATATGGACATTGTATGTCAAAAGCTTCTAATGAACGTTATTTTATTTTATCTTTAACTGTCTCATTGAGGTTACTAAATATGGATGATGTATGGAGGGCAATGTTCCACAGAGCATTTCTCAATTATTCTGCTGTTTCAGACTTTGTGCAGCCCTTAATCATCCATATTATACTAACAACACTTGAGTATTCTCCATTGAGCATTGTTTTATATATTGTATTTTGTGAAAATATTATGAACTCTTTTTGCACTTGTACTGAGAAGAATACATGTACTAAAATAGGATATTATGCACATAGTAAGAGCTTAATAAAAATATGCTAAATTGCTCAGAGGCATCATGAGATCTTATCTAGTATTTTTTTTTCTTTTAGTTGGAGCAATAGGTCTGTGATCCACTTACCTGTATATTTCTGTCCTACTAAATGACTTGAAAATTAGTGCCACTCAATTTTGCATAAGATTATAATATATGTGCACATATATAATCTTCTGTGCATGTGTACACACACACGCACACGCACACACACACACGTATATGTTACTGTGGGCCTACACACAATCGAATGGCCTTCATTGCGTTAGGGTCAAATAACATATACTAAAAAGTGCCATACTTTCCTCTTTTTGACACTTATATTAGAAATCTTAATTAGTGACAAAATCTGTTATATAAAATCAATAAGATTAATAAAATAATCAAGAGTTGTGCAAAGTTTTAAGTCATTCAGAGAGATAAATGCTTATGCTCAAGACTTAGGAAGAAAAATTGAAGTCTTTTATACGACTTCTTTTTATTTTTATGCATGTGTATGAGTGTACTTGTGTGTGTGTGTGTAATAAAGAAAAAGAGGCTGTCAGCTTGGGAGTGGGGAGATATGGAAGAAGGAGCAAGGAAACATCAGAAGAGTTGAAGGAGAAAAAGGGAGTGAAGAAAGTAATACAATTCTATTTCAGTTAAAAGCAAACTTTAAAAATGATTAACCTAGCATAAGAGTGGCTTTTGTAATATTGAAATAGCCCATAAAAATGTATCTCATTCTTGTTCATCTTCTTTGGGTGGATAGATTTCAGTATATTTATCCTATCTTATAGGTCTATATAAGTGAGTATATACCATGTGTGTCTTTCTGCTTTTGGGATACCTCACTCAGGATGATCGTTTCTAAGTCCCACCATTTGCCTGCAAATTTCATGATTTCCTTGTTTTCAATTGCTGAGTAGTATTCCATTGTGTAAAAGTACCACAATTTCTGTATCCATTCCTCACCTGAGGGACATCTGGGTTGTTTCCAGGTATGAATGCAACCTAGAGCCCTGCTCAGATGTAGTCCTTGGTAGCTCAGTATCCAAGTGGTACCCTAATAAGGGGAACAGGGACTGTTTCTGACACGAACTTGATGGTGGGCTCTTTGACACCCCCCCCAAGGGAGGAGCATCCTTGCTAGGTCACAGAGGAGGACTTTGCAGCCAGTCCTAAAGACACCAGTATCAATGTAGGGGGAGGAGGTTCTCCCTTATCAGTGGACTTGGAAAGGGGCAGGGAGGAGATAAGGGTGGGAGGGTGGGATGGAGAGGGAAAGAGGGAGCAGGCTACAGCAGGGATACAAAGTTAACAAACTATAACTAATATTAAAAAATGTATCTCAAATTCTTGATTTTTTTTTCCCACTGTAGAGATGCCTCATCCTTTCTAGTCCTAAGGGAGACATATTTCAACTTTGAGTCCTGGCTTTTTATCTTCTTTCCTTTCTCATTGATAACTGAATAGCAGCTTGTGAGAGTTGCTTGGTAAAAACATTTGAATATTTTCACAAAGCTTATTCAAATATTTCTACTACATACAAGTCCTAATTAATGAAGCTCAAACTGAAATTATGGATTGCAATTCCTCTAAATCTAACTTCATACTTCTATGTATAAACTCATGTTTTCTCCTCAAGGGGAATCACAAGATCATGACTTAAATTTCATGCCAATTTTCTCATTTGTTTGCTGAGAGTAATAACACCTGAATATTACTTCCCAGGTAGCATGTGACAAACCGATTACACAGAGCCAAAAGGCAGGGGGCGGGGTGAACTTTACATTAATAAGTTTATAAGCTACTTGTTTTCAAATATTAAGATTTATTATTGATTTATCTTTTAGTTAATCAGTGGTTATTCCTAAACCAGCTGTAAACCCAAATCACCACACAGAGACTAGGATTTAGTTAATTAACCTAGAGCACAATGCTGGGCAATAGTTATTCCATCCAAAACCTCCAAGCCTGCATAGTTTCCTCCCATTCAGATTTCCCATATTATACTTGCTTTTAGTCATATATTATGTCCGGTTCATCTCTCCTCTTGGTTCCAAGTCATGTCCTGCCTATCTCTGCCCTCTCACTCCTCCCACTTACTTTCTTCTCCTTCCCTCTGGACCAGGATGTCCCACTCTATTCTCTCCATTGCTCAGCATTGGCTGGTTGTTTTATTTAAAATACAGAGAACAAAGGGGCAGGGAGGAGATGAGGGAGAGAGGGTGGGATTGGGAGGGAATTCGGGAGCAGGATACAGCTGGGATAGAGAGTTAATAAAATGTAACTAATAATAAAAATTAAAATTAAAAAATTAAAAAATTAAAAAAAAAAGAAAATACAGAGACTAGATGGTGGTATGTTTACACAAACTTGAGACAGGTGATACTTAGACCAAACATCACAATGCAATGTCTGGATTGAAACCAGATAGTGCGGTAGAGAAATCAGCATTTTAATGAACAAGCGTAAATTGTGAACATTCCACAAGAACATTATATCAACAGCTACTGAAAGTGCTGGAAACATGAATTATTTAATCTGTAAATATTTTCTATGCGTTCTTTTTTATTTTTTAATTAAATTTTTATTTTTTATATTAATTATAATTTATTTACTTTGTATCCCAGCTGAAGCCCCCTCCCTCATTCCTTCCCAACCCTTCCCTCCTTCCCTCATCTCCTTCCTGCCCCTCTGTAAGTCCACTGATAGGGGAGGTTCTCCTCTCCTTCTATCTGACCCTAGCTTATCAGGTCTCATCAGGACTGGCTACAATTCTGAAAGAATGTGGATGCACAAACTTGGGAATAGTCATTTTTCTTCCAGATGGTATCCTTTCCTTAGAGACTATAAAAGATGTGTTCTGTTGCTTGCCTTGTGGAGCTCCTGTCCTCTCCAGGCCTTACTATCTCCTCCTTCTTTCATAAGATTGCCTGCTCTCTGCCCAAAGTTTTGTTATGACTCTCAGCCTCTGCTCTGATATACTGCTGGGTAGAGTCTTTCAGAGGCCCTCTGTGGTAGGCTCCTGTCCTGTTTCCTGTTTTCTCCTTCTTCCAATGTCCATCCATTTTGTTTTTCGTGGGATTGGGAAGGAATGAGGGAGGGGCCTGCAGTTGGAATGCAAAGTGAATAAACTGTAATTAATATATATATGATATATTCTTTTAATCAAGTAAAAACACATATGACGTGGTTCTCATTATACTTTTTGCCTCAGTATTTATGGATGAGAAATTGTAGATCTAAGAGTGATAACAGCATTTGATTCTCCATTAAAACACAGTCTAAAGCAACACAAAAGATGGACATATCAAGCATATAGTTTCTCGAGTGGAACTGTGACTCTACAACAACAGGTAATTAAATGCTGTAATCGGGGAAATACCAGCTCCAGCCTGGAGAGAACATGGCTTAGGATATAATGATTTGGCAGATTGCTGATCTGCCTTGTTCTTGACATTTTCTTTTTCTGTTTTGGAAACTTATATTAGAAATCTTAGTGCCAATCTTTGAAATATAGCATCAATAAAACCAATAAAACACTCAAGGTTTATGTCAACTTTTAAGTCATTCAGAGACATCAATGTTCATGTCCAAGGTTTTGGAGGATAAATTTCTATCTTTTATTTAAGATTTGTTTTTGTTTGTGTTCGATGTTTATGCAGACGTCCATGGAGGCCAGAAGAGGGTGTAGGAACCCCTGGAGCTGGGGTTACAGTGGTTTTGAGCACCTGACATGGGGGATGGGATCCCATGCACATGCTCTGGAAGAGCAGGAAGTGCTTTCAACTAGAGAGCGTCTCTAAAGCCCCCAAAGTCTTCTTAAAGTTGTGGTTTTATGTACTTCCCATTCCTATGTCATTCTCTTCCTCCATCCACCCTTTCTTGTTTATTTCTCTGTGGTTTTTATTCATTCTTGTTTTCTATCAGTGTCTTCCTCTTGTATGTGTGTATGTATGCATGTATGTATTCCATTTTGCCCAGGAAAACATTGCAACAAATTAAATAACTCTAAAAACCGGAGGCTAAATCATGAACTAACTTAATGGTGTAGTGGGATATCTTTTGTGGATAGAGAGAACCGACATTTTCCAGGAAAACCAAACCAAAAAAAAAAAAAAAAAAAACAAAAAAAAAAAAACAACCTTATTCCTTCACAAATGAAATTAACAAATATGTATAAGCAGTCTTTCTTAAATATGGACACACATGGCCTTTGCCTGTGAGGACTTTATAATTCAATTGGAAAATGAATTAGCATACAGCTATCTTGAATATGTTATTTTTTTTTCACTTTTTATTGATTCTTTGAATTTTATATCATGCACCCCAATCCCCCCATCTCCCTGTCTTTTCTTCTTTGGAAAAATATTTTTAATTTTATTATTATTTATTACAATTTATTTACTTTATATTCTGGCTGTAGCCCTCTCCCTCATTTCCTCCTTGTCCCACCCTCCCTCCCTCTTTCCACTCCCATTCCTTTCCCCTAGTCCACTGACAGATGAGAGCTTCCTCCCCTAATATCTGACCCTAGATGAATATGTTAAATTTTAATTGCAATCACTGATTAAAAAATATTGGTAATGGTGACCTTGGGGTGGTGGTGGTGAATTTATCATCAACTGAAGATATGTTTAGACATGTTCTCATCTTGCTTATGACTTAAGGATGCCCTCTACTGGTTAAGCATTTCAGTCAGGTCATGGAATGAAAATCCTAGGCAGAAGCAGGAACTGATATTAAATCTAATCATGAAAATACTTAGCTACAGAAAATCACTTACTTTTTATATAAAAAAAGATTTAAAATAAATACATATTTACGTAATTTAAAGCCGTAGGCACATGTAATTTTTCATAGTCTTTAAAAAACATACAATTTTCAAAGAATGAAATGCATACATAAGGGCTGTTCACTTCTCTGAGTTTTGCCAAAAGTACACCCTCATTTAACTCCCACTTCAAACAAGGTATAACCTACTTCTAGAGGCCTCCAGGAAGTCCTTTCTCTCCTGCCTGTTTCCAGTCTATATTCATCCCCACACTTCTACTTGAGATGGTACCAGGCTTCCTGTCGCTATCATCGTAGCTCAACCCTCTCTCCGTGGATTGGGACCTGAAGGACCTGAAGGATAGAATGCATATTTTCCTGTCTTACTTTTTTTTTTTTTTTTTCCTACTCAATAGAGAAACTTTCGGTTTTACTCATTTGTTTAGGAGTTCTGTTCTTTTGATGGCTGAATAGTTTTCTTTACATGACCACATCATTCGGGATTTTATGGATAAATAGGACAGCTAGGACTGAATCTGCAAGTGACTCAGATGGTAGTGGGGCGGAAAGGCTTCACATCTGTAGGACCATCCCACACATAGGAAGCTCAGGTTAAGGGCTGTGGTAAGACAGGACTGTGAACTCAGGGATGGTTTCTTTGTGACAATCCTTCAGGGAAATTATGCCTTGTCTGGGAACCTCTAGACTTTTCTTGTAAGTCCCCTGCTGAATGAGTGAAAGCCATGCATGATAGAGGGTGGTCTACGTCGTTAAAACTCGACCAATTGTAAATTTAATAACATTAAAATACATCCACAGTAACGTCTAACCTAATGTTTCAACAGATTCCCAGACATCATAAACCAGTTAAACTGACACACAGAGTTTAATAATAAGATTTCCACAACTTATTTACCAGTCTGAGCTTGGTGGTCACTTGGAGGATGGTATGGATTAAGTAACTGGAGTCTCATCACCTAGCACCTCAAAATGTGAGTATATTTAGAGATATAATCTTTAAAATATTTTACGTGGGCCCTTATCTGATATTGAAAGTTTTTGTTTTAAAAGAAGTGTATTTGGACGCACACAGGGTTGGGAGGCAATACTATGTGAACACAGAGGGAGACGACAGCTATCTTCAGTTCTAGGACAGAGCTCCTCAGAAGAAATGATTCTTCTGACATCTTAATCTTGAACCATTATCCATCAAAATTGTGTAGAAATAAAAAGTCACTGCTTATGGAGTCCAGTCTGACACTGAAGTTTGTGCAGCTTCTAACAATTGTGAACAAATATTCTTTGACCGTTAAGCTGCTTTTGATAATGTATATTTTCATTTCTTTTGAGACACAATTGAGACACATTGGAGAATATGTGTTTGGTTTTATAATCTACCATATTTTCCAAAATATTGTACGATTCCTCCACATTGCATGACACTCATCCTCCATCTAGAAACTGAGTGGAAGATTACAGAAATAAACAGTTTATAAGGTTTGCATTGCATAGCACTTGAGCAGTGTGATGAAATCTCAGGTCACTGTGCTCTGTCCTGCCTGGAATGTGCATCATCCTTTTCTTCAGCATATCCACGCTCACACACTAGCCACCTATGAGTCACTTAGGTATTGCAGTGCTTACGTTTAAGAAACTCTTATTTTTTTTTCTTGGTAATGAAATGAGAGCCAAAGGGATGTGATGGCAAAAATGCAGATATGCCATTGACAAGTTGTAAAGTGCTTCCTTGAGGAAAATTCTCAATAAAATTATTAACCACACACTGATGTTCCAAAGCTCTGCAGAACTTGGTGATGTTTTGAGAGACAGCCTTCAATCAAATACCTTTTATCACAGTATCATATTGTAATTGTTCTATTTTATCATTAGTTTTGAAAATTCTGTTGTGTCCAAATTGTTAAGTATACAGTTTGTCATGGGTCTGTATGTATAAGAAACAAGCAAACAAGCAAACATCAAATGTATAGGATTCAGTACTCCTCATGGCCTCAGACCTTCTACACAAGTCTTGAAACATATTCCTTGGGCAAGAAGGACTGCTGCTTCATTGTTGCCTTTCTGCAGCAGGACAAGCAGCATGAGAGGTGCAGGCAGCCTCCACCCTCACCAGCATCTGATACCACCAAGTCTAGTGGGCACAAAACCTACCTCACTGTGGTTTCTATTTCGTATACTGATGAGCTATGATTGCAAAAGTCTTACCATATGATCGTTTTATTGTCCATTTAATTTTACAGTGTGTCCGGTCAACTCTGAGGAGCTCCTTCTAGCTCTGGAGCCTTGTCCACTGGCAGCTGTACACGAACGTATATAATGTTTATAGTTTTCCTTTATGACGGATGCTTTTAGTTTTGTATGTAGGGGTATTTTGCCTATCTAAATGTATTAATTTCACTGACCTGCAGTTAAAAAGCTACTACAGGCGGAATGGCTTAAAGAAAACTAACTTTATTTCCTCACAGTTCTGCAAAGTAAGTTTTTAAACCCTGCTATCAGGCTTAGGTTCTGAAGGTTCTGAAAGGCATATCCTGCTTCCTGTCCCTCTCTTGGCTTCCAATGGCTGTTGGACCACATTCTATTGAAATTTCTGATCGCATTTTCATTCTCCCCTTTGTGGGTCTATCTTGTTGTCTTAGAAAGAGCTAGCCATACTGGATTAGAGCTCACAGTTTTCTTACACGGCCTCATTTTGCTTGACAAATTAAATCTGAGCAGATCCTGTGCCCAGACACAGTAAGTCACAGTTACCAGAAGTGAGGACTTGAACATTCTCATTTTGGGGATACAACCTGACTCATAAACCTAAGTCATGATCCGCAAAGATTTTTAAAGATCGATGATTCCAGTCTTTACAGTTTTGTCTATGATCCCTCTTAATGCGCACACATTTATGTATAATTGTGAAACTAGTAAAAATGTAATATTTTCAACTACTTAGTATCTAAAGAATTTTTTTTTATGGAAGCTTTATTACACAACCTTAGAATACCTTTTCAAAAGCCTGTTGACCACAGTGTACAGCACTGTTTGTGGATCATTCTTTGCTTAATTGATATAGTTATCTATTCTCATACCAATATTAAACTGTATTGATAATTGTAGGTTGATATTGCACTTTGAAATCGAGTAGTATAGGGGATGGAGAAATAGCTCAGTGGTTAAGAGCACTGGTTGCTCTACCAGAAGACCTGGAATCAATTCTCAGCACCCACATGGCAGCTCACAGCTATCTATAACCCAGTTCCAAGAGATTTGACACCCTCACACAGACATACGTGCAGGCAAAAACAAAACAAAACAAACAAACAAAAAACAGACAAACCAGAAACCAAAACAACAAAACGAAAAACCTCACAATGTACAAAAAAAACCCTCAAATAAATAATGTTAAAAAGAAATTGAGTAGTATGAATGTCACCTTCATCTTTATATTTCAAAGCTATTATTTGCACTTAGTATAAATTTTGCAATTTTATCCCAAGTAGTACAGAGTTGAAACTGCAGGTTATTTGGCACAGGGGTATATATAAGTGATAGTTATAAAGTATCCATTTAGCTTGAGAGCAGCTGAAGTCCATGGGGATAAACATAATATTGAGAAGACTGTTTGACAATGGTATCATTTAGCAGCAAACAATAGCAGGCTTACCATACCATAGGCCACCCATTAAGTCAAACTACAAAATAACTTCAAAGTATAACTTGATTTACTAATCCTTATCAGTCCCAGAAATAACTTATTTTTTAAAAATCTAATTAACCAAAATTTATTAGCTGTATTTTAAGAATGTGTATGGCTTTAAGACATTTTCTTTTTTCCTTTTTATTTAAAATGGGTTTTTTTCCTCACACAATAATTTGCTGATTAGACTTTGCCCTTCCTCTACTACTCCCAGTTCTACCCCCAGCTTCTCTCCCACTCAGGCCGACCCCATCTCTGATTCTCAGTACGAAACAAACAGCTTTCTAAGGGAGAATAAAATATTAAATCAAATCAAATGAAACAAAACTAACACAATGGAATAAGAAAAAACAAACACACAGAAGGAATAGAGACAAGAAAAAGTGCATGCGCGCACACACACACACAACGCCCAAACTAAAAAACAGGTATAGACGCAGAGACCTACTTGTCACACACTCAGGATTCCTTTAAAGTCACTGAAGTGGAAGCCATAATCTACACAGAAAGGACCTGTAGGGTAAAAAAAGAGAGTAAAAAAATACATAAATAAATAAGATAAAATTTTAAAAAGTGAAAGCTTTGACACTTAATTATGACACAAGGAACCTCCAAAGATGCTATTGAGTTTGTTTTCTCTTGGCCATCTACTGCTAGGCATGCGGCCTACCCTTAAAAGTAGTTTGTTTGCAAGTGGTTACTAATTGGAGATTGCTTCTGGCTTAGGGATGGAGACATGTTCCCACTTTCCCTTTCAGCTGTAGAATGCCTCTAGGTCTGGTGTAGACCTGTGCAGGCCCTGCATGTGCTGCCTCAGTCTGTGAGGTCATATGTGCATTGGTCCTGTTGTTGTTTAGAAGCTCTTGTTTTCTTGTTATACTCCATCCAATATATAAACTACTGGACAGAATCTATCCATCCCTTCATCCCTTACAGTCTTTCCTCCTCTTCCACGGGGTATAATGGAGGCATGCTATCCTGTTTAGCGATGACTGACTGTTCCAAGGTCTCTCACTCTCTGCATATTGTCTGGTTGTGGGTCTCTGTATATGTTATCTGCTGCAGGAGGAAGCTTATCTGATGGCTGAGCAAGATACTGATCTATGAGTGTAGCAGAATGTCAATAGCAGGTATTTTATTGCTACTTAAAAAACACAAACAAACAGTAGCATTCAGTTTTATTCAGAGTCCATGGGCTCTCTAGTCTTAGGTTGTTGATATCCTAAGTAGTGTGCAGCATGAGTTCCATCTCATGGAGTGGGTCTTGAGTCAAATCAGATATTGATTGGTCATTCCCACAAACTTTGTGCCACTGTTGCTCTAGCATATCTTGCTGGCAGTACAGCATTGTGATCAAAGGGTTTGTGGCTGGGCCTGTGCTTATCTTTCTCTTTTGGTAGTATGCTGAGTATCTTCCTGTACCAAAGATGCTATCATGTAGGGGTGAAAGGTCCATGTAGACAGCAGCTCGGTATCTCCACGTTAAATGAGTTTTTAGGCACTTGTCTTCAGGAATGGGGCTCAATTCAGTGTGTGAAAAGCAACCTATTGTCCTGGCAATAGCCTGGGTTGCATGGGGATTCTCAGGAGATTCTGGTGGTCAGAACTCATTTACATGTAACCAAATCCTGGTAAGAGAAGCATCATTTGGTGACAAGAGATGCCCAGTTGGGGCATGTTTTATTTTTGTCATCCATTATTTAGTGATTTCATTTAGGCCACCTTTATGTATGTGTATATTTTAGGAAGTGTTTACTGAATTAGGTTTTCATACTACCCCTCAAATGACCATTAATTTTAGGTATCTCTGTTTGTGTCCCCCCCATGCACCTCTTCTCTATTGATCCTTCCATTCCAGTATGTCCCCATAAAATCAATGACTATTCTGTTTTTTTATGCTTAGGGAGATCTATCTGTCATTCCCAATAACTTACTTGGTACCTAACCTTTGTGGTTTTATGGGTAAGCTTGGTTATCGTTGGCCTTACAGCTAATATCAACATATAAGTAAGTGCATGCAACAGTTGTCTTTCTGGGTCTGGGTTACCTCACTAGGAATTTTTTTCTAGTTTCATTTATTTACTTGAGAATTTCATTTTCACAGATTAGTAATGTTCTATTGTTTAAATGTATCACATTTTCTTTATCTATTCATTTGTTGATGGATGTCTATATTGTTTCCAATTGCTGGCTGCTGTAAATGGAGCATCAATAAACATGAATGAGCAGGTGTCTTTGTGGTAGGATGAAATGTCCTTTTGGTATATGTCCAAGAGTGGTATAGCGGTATGACCATCTTCCTGAGGAACAACCACACTGTTTTTCATTGTAGATGTATGAATTTTCACTCCCACTAGCAATGTATGAGTATTCCCCTTACCCTACACCTTGATAGCATGAATCATTTTTTATTGATATTAGTGATTTGAGAGATGTAAGATGAAATCTAAAAGTGATTTTGATTTTCATTTTTCTGGTGGCTAAGGATGTTTAACATTTCTTTAAGGGTTTAAGCTCTTGGCCATTTGAGCTTCTTCTTTTCATAATTCACTGTACAGATCTGTACGCTAGTTTAATTTTTTTTATATCCAGTTTTTGGAGTAGTTTATAAATATATAAATATAAATATATATGTTTGAAAATTAGCTCTCTATCTGATGGTAAAGATATTTTACCATTTTGTAATGGCCTTTACTAATGATGATGTTTTTGGCCTTATAGAAGCTTTTAGGTTTCATGAGTGCCTATGGGAACACTGTTCTTTTCAGAAAGTCTTTTCCTGTGCCAATGAGTTCAAGGCTATTCTCAATTTTCTGTTCTACCATATTCAGTGTATCTGCCTTTATATTGAGGTCTTTGATCCATTTGGAGTAGAGTTTTGTGCATGGTGATAAGTATAGATCTATTGTGATTCTTCTGTAGGGCTGGACTTTTAGGTAGATGTTGCTTAAATTTGGTTTTATCATACAATGCTTTATTTTGGAGAAATATTGTGCTTGAAGGTTTTGCTGGGTATCTTAGTATGGGCAACATCTGTGGTCTGTCAAACATCTGTCCAGGCCCTTTAGATCTTTAGAATCTCTGCTGAAATTGTGAGGTGTTAATCTAAATAGTATGTTACTTGGTCCTTTCCCCACACTTCTTTTAATATTCTTTCTTTTCTATGTACATTTAGTGTTTTGATTATTGTGAGCCAAGGGATACTTTCCTTGTAGATCTAGTCTATTTGGTGTTCTGTATGCTTCTTGTACCTTGATAGGCATCTCTTTCTTTAGGCTAGGGGATTTTTTTTTTTTTCTGTGACTTTGTTATAAATATTTTCTGTGCCTTATCTGGGTTTCTTCTCCTTCCTTTATTCCCATTATTCTTAGGATTTGTCTTGTCATAGTATTTCAGATTTCCTGGAGGTTTTTGGATCAGGATTTTTTAGATTTCACATTTTCTTTGGCCGAGGTATCCACTTATGTGTGTCTTCAACACCTGAGATTCTCTTTTCCGTTTCTTGTGTTCAGTTGGTAAGGCTTGCCTCTGCGGTTCCTTTTTGAATTCAAATTTCTGTCAGTTTTTGTTTTCTCTACTGATTCTATTTACTTGAGTCTTGAACTCTTTATTATTCATCACCCTTTATTATTTGTGTTTTTATAGATTTTTGAAGGGATTTTACTCATTTCCCCTTTATCATACTCATAAAGGATATTTTAACGTCTTTTTCTTGTCTTTCAGCTATGCTACAACACTCAAGGTTTACTGTAGCAGGGTTGTGAGGTTTTATTGGCAACGTATCATCCTGGCTACTATTGCTTGTGTTTTTATGCTGGAACCTAGGCATTTGTGTTTGGGAACATTGTAATTCTAAGTGCTGGTAATCTGATCTTGTCTTTGTTGGTTGGGTGTTTTGTTCCTTGGTTTCTGCTGCCCTCTCTGGCTTTTTGGGTGTGGTGACTGTGTATTTCCTGTTTTTTTTTTTTTTTTTTTTTTTTT
>REGO01000966.1:98549-161318 GCA_010120015.1 Rhombomys opimus
TTTTTTTCTGGGATCCTGTTAGGTGTAGCCTCAGGGTGTTCTGTGTAAAACATGTTTCTAGATGTTGGAAGCTGACAGAAATGAGGGTGGGATAGAGTTGACCAGGTGTGGAGTGGTTCACAGGAGAGAAGGAAGCAGAGTGTTCCACCAGGATCTGCTTAGTCCCCTGGGAATGTGGGCAGAGAATAAGGAGAGGCCTGACCAGGTAGTCTGCTATAGGACTAGGGATGAAACTGGGGGATAGGATTTGGAGGATAGAAGAGAGGGTGAAGATTTGAAGCTTGGCTGCCTGTCCAGCTGGCCTTCTTGCTTCCCTTAGGAGGCTTGGTTGGTGTGTTCCCAGGTATTGTCTGCTCTTGTTGGGACCTGGGACAGTGCGATGAGTGTGGAGGAAGGTTGCAGAGGAAGATATGTGTGTTCCACTGGAGACAGAGGCAAAGACCAGTGAAGACCCCAGAAGGTGGTCTGCTACAGAGTTGGGGGGGGGACACTGGGGAGTTGGATTTGGAGGAGATGAGAGAAGGTAAAGATTTGTAATTAGGCTACTTGCCAAGAGTAAGATCTTGCATCAGAAAAATTAAAAAGCATGTATGGTTTAGAGATTCATGATAAAATTAATACTAAATATTCTATGAAAATTTCTCTGCTACTGAGATCTTTTGAACTATATAATTCTTACTATTTCAGTTTTACAAGAAGACCATGCAATACTTTTCTTCCGAATCAAACCTAGCCTAAAAAGGTAGCAGACAGTAACACTTGTATTGTGAAAAGTATGGCTTAAGCCATTTGCTGGAAGTTTCAATTAGCAGTTATTTTTATCACCGTAAAGCATGCCTGAGTATAGTAGCATACTTATTTGGGTGTTTATGGCAGGTTAGAGCCAAATTATGGAATAAATTGAATTCGCTCATTAGTGACTTAACATCCAGGCTCTAATTAAAGCCACACAT
Organism: Rhombomys opimus; assembly: GCA_010120015.1. Taxonomy (NCBI): domain Eukaryota; kingdom Metazoa; phylum Chordata; class Mammalia; order Rodentia; family Muridae; genus Rhombomys; species Rhombomys opimus. Next base: position 99,503 of record REGO01000966.1, read on the forward strand.
GTATTTTTTGACAATATTTTACTCACAGGAAAAAAAATATCCATATTTAGTTAGCGGACTCCCAGGAACACTGCCCACCGCTTGCAGTCCTTCTGTGGTTGCTAGCAACAAGAAACTGTGTGCAGAACAACGCAGAATAGGAGCCTTCTGCATTTTCTCATCTTGACGGGGTGCACTGACGCTGAGATTAACGAGCCTGAAGACACAAGGAAGTGTTTACCACTGGAAAGTATGTTCTACACTGGAGAGCAGCGTGAACACAGATGGAGTGCTTTGAGCTCTCTGGGCACGTTGGTGCAAATTAATAATGAGTAGTACAATTCCTTGAAGTAATACAATATTTATATGACTTAGTTTTGCCATCTTTACTGTATTTCAAGTCCACTATGCATATTTTTCAGAAATCGGTGATTATTTTTAAGTGGATATATTTAGTAAATTGCAGTTTTCTTTCTATTTTAAATTCTGAAAAAAAATTCCTTAAGGGTTTAAATTTCTTTAAAGCACAGGGCAGGGGGCATATTTTGTCCTCACGACTTCAATTAAGGTAATAAATTCGGATCAGTAATTTATTTGCGGGAGTTCTTTGGAACAATGGGGCCATTGATGACTAGATGGATTGCACTTTACTAAGGACTCATGATTCCGCTAAGTTCTGTGAGAAAAAAATATACAAATGTGGAGAACTTTAGGCCCATGCTTACTGCTCGGGTGGTTGGGCAGGGTACTGTGATAAGAGGACATCCCTTATAAAGGGAGTAGAAAAATAATTCATTTTGACAAAGCCCCGGTGTGTGCGTTTGCTTGCTCTGGCTGCTGTAACCAAGGTCTACCACTCACCGGCAGCCTAAGCAGTAGAGATGTGTTTTTGTGCAATTGCAAAGGCTGGGTGCCAGGAACTGAAGTGTTGGCCTGGCTGAATTCTGTGGCCTCTCTCTTTGGCTTGCAGGACTGACTTGCCCCTCTGTGTTCATACGTTTTTCCTCTATGAATGCCTGTGCTCTATTTCCTCCTGACACCAGTGACTTCAGCTTAATGTAGTCACAATTTTGAAGACTGTAATTCCAAATACAGTATCATTCTAAGATACTGGGAGCTAGGACAGTAGAAGTGAAATACTCACTATAGTTCATTAAAACGCAGAGACAGAGAGAGAAAGAGAGAGACAGAGAGAGAGATAGAGAAACAAACATCAAAAGCGTATCTGGCTTATCTGGATAAGAGGTATGTAGACATTTCTAGTACTATTTTTGTTTTTTATTAGTATAGATTTTGAAAATCAAATATAGGAGGAAAAGAAAATTTCTTTTGGAATAAAGAAAAAATATTCTTTTGTCCAAATAACATTTGGACATTCAGTTTTTATGTTTTACAACTTCTTTTATTTACTTGATATTCGGTAAGCGTCTGTTAGCAAATGGTCCATGGTGGTTTCACCCTGAGCCTGTGGTGACTGTTTCTGAGGAAGATTTTGCTTCATTAACCACGTTAATGTAGTATGAGCTCGTCTGAACTCTGAAAATCATAATTTTTTAAAAATGTTTTTCACAAGTGATAACGTTGTGTCCACTTACCTTCTGTACTTCTAACACAGCTCCAGGAGCTGCCACTAGCGAAAATGTTTCCTTTCAAACATTTATTTTTATTTAAACATCCGTGTGAGTGTGTCTGTGTGTGTGTATGCCATGGGTGTAGGTACCTATAGAGGGACAAAGAGGGTTTTGGATCTCCTAGATCTAGAGTTTCAGATGGTTATGGGCTGCATAATGACTGCCACGGGCTTTCTTAAAGAGCAGCAAACGCACTTAACAGCTGAGCCATATGTCTAACCATATAAAATATTTTCTAATAAACATTTATTTTTATTTTATTTTTAATGAAATAATTTATTTATTCTAACATTAAATAATAAAAACTAAAATAAACTTGTACTCATTTCTTGCTGTTGTTGCGACAAAATACCATGACCAAGTCAATTCATGAAAGAAAGCATTTAACTGGGCTTCTGTTTCAGAGGGTTGAGGACCATGAGGGTGGAGCAATGACATGGCAGCAAGAACAGCAGAGAGATCACATCTTGATCCACACATAGGAGGCAGAGAAAGAGAGCACGCTGGGAATGCCTAGAGTCTTTTCTTTATAGTAATATTTTTTTATTTTAAAATAATTTTATACATTCACTTGTATTCCAGCTGTAACCCTCTCCTTCTTTCCCTCCCAATCCTCCCCTCCCTCCCTCATCTCCTCCCTGCCCCCTACCGAATCCACTGAGAGGGGGTGTCCTCCTCTCCTTCTGTCTGGCCCTAGCTTATCAGGTATCTTTAGGATGGTTGCAATGTCCTTATCTGTGGCCTAGCAAGGCTGCTCCTCCCTCAGGGGGGAGGGGAAGCTCATGCGTTCATGTCAGAAACAATTCCTGTCCCCCTTACTAGGGAACCCACTTGGATACTGAGCTACCCTGAACTATGTCTGAGCAGGGGTTGTAGGTTATATCCATGCATGGTCCTTGGTTGGATAAACAGTCTCATAGAAGACCCCTGTGCTCAGATATATTTGGACCTTGTGGGGCTCCCTGTCCCCTCTAAGATATACTAATTCCTCCTTCCTTTATATGATTCCCTACATGGCTAGAGTCTTTTGAAACCTCGCAGCCCATCTCCAGTGACACACCTCATCCAGCAAGGCCGCACCTCCCAATCCTTCCCAAATAGTTGTATTAACTGGGGACCAAGTATTCAAACATATGAACCTACAGCTCTCATTCAAACCACTGCATAAGAATGAGTCATTAAAAGTCTGAGTAAATACAATAAGAAGATTCAACAAAGGCATAGGGCAATGCTTCAGGAAGACTGAACTAATTGCCAAATATATAGTAAGATATCTTAAGAGAAATTTAAAAATATAGTAAGATATCTTAAGAGAAATTTAAAAATATTTGATATATAAATAGAACAAATGATACCCAGAATAAAAAAAGAATCTAATGAGGAACTTTTATCATCAAATTATACTAAATTAAAATATATATATATAAAAATTACAAAGATAGAGTACCAGTGTCTCCTTCCTTTCTTTCTTTCTTTCTTTCTTTCTTTCTTTCTTTCTTTCTTTCTTTCTTTCTTCCTTCCTTCCTTCCTTCCTTCCTTTCTTCCTTCCTTCCTTCCTTCCTTCCTTATTCATTTTACATCCTGGTAGTAGTTACCTCCCTCCTCTCCTCCCAGCCCCAACGTCTCTCTTTGTTTCCCCTATTCCCCTCTCCCAATCCTCAGAGAAGGGGAGCCCCAACTTAGAATATCAAGTTGCACCAGGACTGACTGCATCCTCTTCCCTTGTGGCCTGGCAAGGTATCCTCATTAGGGGAAAGTGATCGAAAAGCAGGCAATAGAGTCCATATTAGAGTCAGTCCCGATTTCCCTAACTAGGGAATCTATATGAGGACCGAGATGACCATTGGCTACATCTATAGAGAGGGCCTAGATCCAGTCTATGCATGGTCCTTGGTTGGTGCTTCAGTTTCCACAGCGCCCGTTGGGCCCTGGCTAGTTGGCTCTGTTGTTTTTCTTGTGGAGCTCCTGTCTCCTCTGGGTGCTTCTATCCTCCAGACTTCCACAAGGCTCCCTATTTTCCATCCAATGATTGGTTGTGGGTCTCTACATCTGTTTCCATCAGCTTCTAGGTGGAGCAACTCAAAGGACAGCTATGCTAGACTCCCATCTGTAAGCAGATCAAAAACTCTTTAATCATGTCAGGGGTCAGCTATCTTCCATGGAGTAAGTCTCAGGTTGGGCCATTCATTGGTTGGACATTCCCTCAATCTCTGTTCTATTTTTCCCCTGCACACCTTGTAGACAGCGTAAATTTTGGGTCAAAATGTCACTCTCATATCCTCCCAGGAGCCTATCCTGTCATAGGTCTCCAGCTTGTCAAAGAAAGGTCTCTGCCCAAGGTTTCTTTTCTCTCTGCAAGCCCTCTGACTTCTTGGCCCTGTTCTCCCCAGGAACATTTATCTTTAGGTGCCCATGAAGTAGTATAAATTAGTTTTCCATGAAATAATGCACAATAAACATTTACTGAATACCTGCTTTTTGTTTTTTCCTGTGACTCTGGTGGGCATAGATGCTGTCCTTTATAGACCATATGTTGAGCAACAGCATCAAGCAATGATGAAATGATGACTGTCACTTGCCCTGGGAATGATAAGAAAGTACCAGGCTTTTCTGGTGACCTGGATGACTCAGAGAAGGAAACTTTGATAAAGTTCATTAAGGTCACAGAAGACGGTTATCATCTAGGAATCATGTCTTTTCTGAATTTCCAGCCGTGGAGTGTCTCCTCATTTGGACTGGTACTTGGTGATTACCCTGGGCACAACCAGTCAGGAAAGAGTTGGCTATACCAAACCTTTGTACCCCTTTGTTAGCATCTGGAGGGAGTCATTTTTAATAGGCTTTCATTTATAAGGATGATTAATACCTGTGCAGACAGTGAACATTTGTTTATCTTGGAGGGCATTGTGATGACTCCCTCTCTCTCTCCCTCATACTCTGCACCCACTGTAATCTTGAGAATGTGTTTCCAAGGAGATGATCAGGTCAGTGCCAGGCTGTGACCATAGGACAAAACTACATAAAGTAAGCATTGTTTAATCTCAACAACTTTGCTGAGGAAGTACAACACCCCAAATAAGTCTGTGTTTTCCTCAGAGTTATCAGTTTATCTCCGTGGTGAAGTTAGCATTAATAGAAAATTCATCCTTGCTCTATCTGGACTAAATAATGCAAATACAAATCAAGCATCCATGCCACTTCCAGCACAATTCCTTACGGTTCAGTGAGAGACAGTCTTCATTGTCAACTGACACATCTCATCACAGGAATTACCTTTGCCATGTTAGCTAGTGTCCATGTCTGTGGGGCATTTTCTTGATATGTAACTGATGGAGGAGTGCCCTGTACATAGTAAGTGATGCCAATCCTGAGCAGATCATTTTGTGTTGTGTATGAAATCTAAGAAAACAAGCTAGGGGAAGCCAAACAGAAAGCAGTGTTTCTCCCTGGTCTCTGCTTTAATTTCTGCCTCAGGATCTGTTCATGTCTAGAGTTCCTTGGCTTCCCTAGACAGTAGACTATAATGAGCAAGTCAAATAAATTCTTTCCTACACTGAAAACAAAACAAAACAAAACAAAACAAAACAAAACAAAACAAAACAAAAAAACCAAATTAAGCAAAATTAGTATTGGTGAAAATTCAAATAATTCAAATCATAATTTAACTTATAAACCCAATAACTAAAGAGAATCAACAAATTTGATTTTTGAAGCATTAGGAACCCTAGGAGCAGTCCTGCTAGGCCACAGAGGAGGACTTTGCAGCCAGTCCTGAAGATACCTGATAAAACAGGGTCAGATGAAAGGGAGGAGGTCCTCCCCAATCAGTGGACTTGGAAAGGGGCAGGGAGGAGATGAGGGAGGGAGGGAGGGAGGGAGAGAGAGAGAGAGAGGGAGGGAGGGAGGGAATGAGGGAGCGGGATACAGTTGGGATACAGAGTTAATAAAATGTAACTAATAATAAAAAAATTTAAAAAAAGGAACCCTGATTATCCCTAAAATAGAACACAGAGAAATATTAAATAAAGGATACTTCCTGTGGTTAGGGCAAACTATGGAGACCATTGGAACATTTAAGCAATCTGCTCCTATAGTTCCAGATTAATAAGTATACTTAAGATACAGTTCATATAAAATCTGTGAGAGGTCTGAGGATGAAGCTCAGTTGATAAAGTGCTTGCCTAGCATGCACAAGACCCCAGGTTTGATCCTAAGAACTGCATAAAATGAGCATGGGACACACTCCGGTGTTCTTAGCACTGTAGATGTGAGAAAGGAAGGTTGGAAAGTGCAGGGTCCTATCTGGCTGCATAGTGAATCTATGATGAGCCTAAGCTACATGAGAGTGTGTCTCAAAAATTATGAAAGAGATGTCACAATGAAAATTAGAAATAAACAATAAAGAAATGCAATATTGACAATTTATGAAATTATATTAAATGATATCAAATAATATCATAAATATTAAAATGATATTAAGTAATATGAAATGATATTAAAGACATATTTAAAGAGATATTTATATTAAAGTTTTATATGCCTTTATCTAAGATGAAAGTTTAAAAGCCAGTTAACCAGTCCTCCCTTTTAACACATTGGCTATTGGGAAAATAACAATAAATTAAATCCTCAAAATATATATAGCGTAGAATTGATGAGCTATCAAAAAAGATAGTATAACCACATACATGAATGATCCTTAATTTCCAGTTGGCTAATTTAAAACATAAATAAAATTGTTAGGCACTTGGTAAATATTACACATGATACTGAGAGACTGTAAAGTTCTGTTTGTTAATAGATCAAGTCTAGTATGTGGCTATGTCATCATTTTATGCCAGTACATGAAAAGGTGACCATATAGTATATAGAGAAAAAATTTGCAAATATACAGAATGAATCACCTAATTTACAAAGATGCAGAATGCAAAACAGTCCATATGTGATTAGTATCAATAAAATAACACAGGAAGCTGATGACTATAGGCGAGGTATGGAGTCATTGCATCTCTGCGTTTATTAGGAACAGAGTTAGAAGTTAGCAAGATACTTTTATAGAAGTATAAGAGCATCCAACACTTAATCCTAACTTAACGTGTGAACACTGTGAAGAATGCTCTAAGATACACATAGGGGTCCTTCCTCCTCAGACTACAAGACTGTAGGACTCACTATTGTAGACTGGACATTCTAAGAAGATTGATTGATGCCTCTCAGTTAACTATTGAGAGGTTTTAAAAGACGTCTAAATTACTTTAATTTCTCTTTCTCTCTCTCCTTCTCTCTTTCCCTTTTGTGTGTGTTTGGGTGTTTGAGGGTCTTCTTGAGTCACGTGGGTCTCAAGAATTGCACTCAGGTTTTCAGAGTTGGTGCTGAGTGACTTTCCACATGATCTTGGACGCCTGAAAACCTCAGTGGGTTTCCCTAAGTGATGTTTCTTTTTTATTATCATGTATTATTTATACAAAAATAGGAGTGATTGATTATGGCAGTTTCACTCATGGATTTTATACATTTTGGTTATACTTTGTTTTTAATGTTTTATTTCTTAGTTTATAGGTGTGCTGGGGGAGGAGGTGTAAATTTTTTTTTTTAAATACTGATTTTCTAGTATGGGGTCACTTTTGTAGATGTATGAAGCATTTTCCTTGTGTCTTGAGAAGTTTCCTCAGTTGTGCCTTAGCACCGAGTAGGTACACCTGTATCTTTGGTGCCTAGGTCTTTGTGTCCCCGGGAGTTTGACCTTCCCGTCTAAAGCCTTTACCCTCTAATAATTCACATACCATTTAGTTATAAGTTAAAAATCCTGTATATATATATATAGGATGATTTTGCTTTAAAATTTATATACATATGTGTTTAAAAACATAATTTTCACAGAACTGTGAACGTAAAGATACTATATTTTACTTAATATCTTCCCTGTTTTCACTGCTAGAACAAGGGAACCGTGTTTGAAAAAACGTGGTTTCCTTGAGTTTTGAGAAATCATACAAAGAATTTAGTCCCGCATGTGGACTTTTTTCCCTGTGTTTTTCTGCCCTCTAGTGGTGATATAGTAAAGACCAAAGAAAAATTCCAAAGATAAAAGCCAGTTGACTGTTTTTGAAAACTACTAAAGTTTAACTTCTTGGGTAAAACATTTAAAAATTATAAATCTGTCACTTGTAAGTAATGCACACTGACAAATATTGATTGCTGCTGTGGCTGTGTCAGAACTTAATCAGATTAAATAAAGGATTGATACTAAAATGACTTTCACATTGAAAAGGCAACAGTAAAATAAAAATAAATGACAAATATAAAATAATTCATCTGCTGAATGTTCACTCTGAGAACAACCTTCCATGCTGTATCATGTTTTATTTGTGGACAATTACAGAAGGAGCTTCACATTTTCTAGACAAAGACATTCGAGTTAGTGTAGCTAAATCACTTGATAGAGAGAAAGTTCTAAATAAAAATAAAACCACTAGTATTATAAAAGTATTTTAGTGGCAGAAACTCTGTAAATCCTTTTATAGGTCTCAGTTTCATGGGGAACAGAGACTTCATGTTATATTACAGGTAGTGAAAGTCACCAGGACTGAGATCCTTACAATGAAGAGTTAAGAAGGGGGTGGGGCTGTGTGGTGGATCTTCTATGGTTCCTGGTGAATCATTATGCTGTTAACTTGCTGGAAGTTGAATCTGACATCATCGATGCAGTCATGCCATATAGTGAACAAGCCTGGACTTTGGATTTAAATTCTGCTTCAAATTGCTTATGTCAGGTACTCAGTGTCAGCCATGAGGAGAGAATAAGGGCCTAGAGTGAAGGATGCACATCTTTAATCCCAGCATGTGGGAGCAGTAGGGAGGCCAGGAGGGACAGGAGGGTATTTATGGGAGAGAGCAGTGAAGACAGAAGATAAGAGAAAAGTAAGACAAGCAGACCTCTGCTAATTTCAGGCTAGGCTGACCTGCACAGTGAGTTCCGGGGCCGTGAAGGTTATACAGTTAGACCTTATCTAAATGACAAAATAAACAAAACAACAGAAGGAACGGCTCTGAGAAGTGAGTTATTGCTGAGATGAAGATGATCGTGTGATCCTTGGGCCATCGGGTCTGCTTGTGAGATGCGTGAGTTTGTAGGCATGCCAGGGAAACCATACCATACTATGTGCAGACCATACTGATTCATGCTCTTGGGCGTCTAGAAGAACAAAATGCTATTGGAAACTTGCATGTAGATACTGTACTTATGATATTTCAAGTGGAAATTAGGCCAGTCTTGGGAACTGGGCTACAGGCCATTCATGTTATAATTTAGACAAAGAATCTGGTTGCATTTTGTCATTTGGGGGTGAGACAGAATTCAGATTAATTATTTCCTAGAGGAAACTTTGAGACAGCACAATGTTCAGGCAGTGGTGTGATTATGTCTGGCGTGTGTTAGTCACATTTGTAGTGAAAATTTGGAGCAAAAACTAAAGCAGTTGATGTGAAAAACATGGTTTGGCATACACACTTTATTCATTCACTCACTCACTCATTCATGTTTGTTGTAAGGGAAATTGAATCTAGGGTGTCATGCATGCTAAGTAAACATTTTATCACTCAACCATATCTTTGCTACCTTTTTACCTTTTATTTTGAGGCAAGGTCTAATTTTATTGCCCAAGTACACTAGCCCAGACAAACCTTAGACTTCTGATACCCTTGCTTCAGCCTCCTGAGTATCCTGGATTGCAGTCCTGAATTCTGAGGATCAGATATCAGTGCACTTAAAGAATGTAAGCATATGTGTGTGCATGTGTTTATGTGTATATAGGACACAAAAGCAGAAATAAAACTGTAAGCTGGGAGGAAAATAGACTATATGTGTCATAAAGGCAGAAGGGGGAAGTATTTAGGAGCAGCAGGGAGACCAGGAGGGACAGAAGGGTATTTATGGGAGAGAGTAGTGAAGATAGAAGATAAGAGATAAGTAAAATGACTTAACAGGTTTGAAAATGTCACATTGAAACGTATTCCTTCATTTACTAACCAAAAGCATGTTGTGAACAAGGCTGATGTAGACAAGGGGGCTGTAATTGCCTGAGATTAGCACTATTAACAAAAGCCGTTGGGCTGGTGAGATGGATGAGAGGATAAAGGTATCTAAGGACTTGAGTTTCATCCCTAGGACCCACATGGTGGAGCAAAAGAACTGACTCTGGCAAATTGCCTACTGGCCTCCATATGCATGCTGTGGCATACATGTATGCAGACACACCTATTTTCTCTCTCTTTCACACAGACCACAGAGACATGCACACATAGATGAACACAAACAGATACACAGAAAAGACATAAAGATTTAATAAGTAAAATAATGAGTACTTTGAACTGCAGCAATAGGAAAAGGGCCCTGAAGACAAGATCTCATCCATATCAAAAGCTCCGGGATATGAAAGTGCAAAGTGAAGAAGAGTTATTTGAAAATAAAGTGTCCCAGGAGCACCTTGCCCTCACAGGGCCACCTACGAAGTGTTTTCTGTGGCTCGGCTTCAAAGACACTTGAAGGTTGCTGTAGCCGCGGTCCAAGGGAGCACAGCTGTATCTCAAGCTGGCAGGAGAAGCTGGCCACATCTTTGTGGTGCTGGGTTAGCTTCCATACAGCATACCAGAGTTACAAGGTCACAGAGGCTTATGTCATGGCTCTAGAAAAAAGCCTTTGAGATTGGGATTCATGTCAGGAACATGTTTTTCTCACTGAGCTCCTAAGTGAAATACTTATGACCCTGGGAAGAAAAATGCCATTTGCAGTGGAGACCCCAGGATGTTGAAGAGACCAGAAATGTTGAGAATTTTTGAAGGAGAGCTACAGGCAACAGACAGTTTGCTGGAGCTTAGAGCATGCCACTTTTTTTTTTTAATTTTTATTTTTTAAATTTTTTCCTTATCAGTTACATTTTATTAACTCTGTATCCCAACCGTGTCCCAATCCCTCATTCCCTCCCAGTCCCTCCCTCCCTCCCTCATCTCCACCGTGCCCCTTTCCAAGTCCACTGATAGGGGGGGACCTCCTCCCCATTCATATGAGCCTGTTTTATCAGGTATCTTCAGGACTGGCTGCGAAGCCCTCCTCTGTGGCCTAACAGGACTGCTCCTCCCTTGGGGGGTGGGGAGGCCAAAGAGCCAGTCATTGAGTTCCTGTTAACAAAAGTCCTTGTTCCCCTCACTTTGGGATACCAATTGGTTACTGAGCTACCACATGCTACATCTGAGCAGAGGTTCTAGGTTATATCCATACATGGTCCTTGGTTGAATGTCAGTCTCAGAAAAGACCCTGTACCCAGATATAGTTGGTCCTTGTGGAGCTCCTATCCTTTCCCCATGAGACTAACTCCCCTTCTTTCCTATGATTCCCTGTACTCTGCCAAAGGTTTGGTCATGAGTCTTTGCTTTGAAAACACTGCTAGTTAGAGTCTTTCAGATGCGCTCAGTAGACTCCTGTCTTTCGCGCTGTGTTTAAGGGAGAACTTTGGCAGCTGAAGAGATGGCTCGTGTAACAGCTGTAGTAAGCGAGTGTAGCCAGTGGGTGGCAATGTCTGCACACATTCTCATTGCCTCGTGGAGTTGGGAGGTTAACAGCTTGCTCACTGAAGCAAATCTCAGTTGGAAGAGATGATTCTCCCTTCTGTATTAGTCAAAGGAGCAGCGGCAAGATCTGGGCTTGCGCCTTTCTAGGTATATATTATGACACACAGAAACTCAGCTAAAATCTGTAGGGAACATTTCCGATTTCATTAAATTTTCACAGTTGTATTTTTGCTTCTTCTTAATTAAGTAATGATAGAGTTGAAAATTCGATTAAAAGCCTGACTGTGGCTGCTTCTTACTTCTAATGGAATTGCTTAATTTATCTCCAGGGCAAGTGGCTCTTTTGTTGATACAAGGACCAGGAGGGCTCTGGTGACATGCTTGCTTGTAAGATGCAGAGCTATGGGGGTAGTTCAATACAGTGGATGACAGAGAGACATGGAACTGCTTGACAGAACAAGGCTACACTTTGGAGTTTGAAGTTACTGTGGATTACCAAGATGACTGCATTTCAGAAAACCGTCGCATAGGTGGGAGAAGAGAGGCTAAGATCATTAAGGAATGAAGGGGCTTGTTATGCGTGGAGACAAAGCCAAGTATTTCTGTGTCAGAAAAATGATTTTAAAAAATGCTTGGGAATTATGACTATCTCTGTTGAATTTACTGTATCTCTGCTCTATCAGCTATCATCAAGTTTCTATTGAAAGTCATCTTAAGCCAGGGCTGCTGGGCACAGGCCTGAAATCCAGCTAGCTACTTAGGGAGAATGTCAACTTCAAAGCCCCCTTGGTTGCCTGGGGCAACCAAGTTCAAGGCCATTCTGGGTAACTTAATGAGACCCTGTTGCATAATTTTTTTAAAGTAAGAAAATGGCTGGAAATTCAGCTCGGTGGTAGGACACTTGCTGAGCATGGCCGAAGACCTGTTTTCAATCTCTGGTATCATAAAACAACAACAACAACAACAACAAAAAAAACAAATTTCAAAATCAAATGTGTTATGTGCATGCTTGAGGGATTTTTAGAAAAATGTGGCACAAATTATTTTTTGCATGTAAAGGAACAGCAATCCATGGCAGGGTCATCATGAACCAAGATTCCTTCTGTATCTCCATCCTGCCTTCCTGAGGCTACTGCTGTCAGGTTTTTGGTTCTCCATGTCATCACCACATCGGAGCATCACATCTGCATTCCAGAGAGCATGGACACAAGTGGAGGAATGGTCCTCATTTCTCCTGAGGCTTCCTAAGAGTTCTGCAGAAGACTCATTTACTCGGGACTTTACGTATCATTACGCAGTGCCTAGACATAAAGGAGGCTGGAAGATGGATTCTTAGAGGACTAAGATTTTCCCAGATTTAAATTATCTTTTTGTTATGTTGATAGTTATAATTTTGTTATTTTGAGAATGTACATTTGGAAGAACATGGTGGGTCGGGAGAGAGTGGGGCTGGATGAGCCACGCGTCAGAGGAGAACCAAGAATGAACAGACTGACTCCATCCTGAATCCTTCAACATTTCCCTTCAGTAGATTCTGGAACTTACTTACTGGAAAAGGCAGCTGGGGCTGCTACAGGTTGCACAGAGGGGTGCAGGACATTGCCGGTCTTTCATGCTATCAGTAAGACCTGTCTGACAACCTGAGAATTCTACACTTCTCTTAGGTTGTCTCAGTTCAGGGCTTTCTTTACTCTCCAGGGCTCATTGTCATCCACCAACTCCCACATGCATAGATTCACAGTCTTTCATCAGATTCAGTGCATTGATAACAATGTTCCATTAGGTGTCTTTTAAAATTATTTTTAGCACGTGTCTATTTTTTTCTCAAACAGACATATGGGATATGAATTCAGAACCATTTTCAAGACCAGTTATATTAACCTTGTCCTATGGATCAAAATTTTGATTCCTGGTGCAGATGCCCTATTTGAAGGGGTTTCTTAGGCTCTTCAGGGTAAATTGAAGGGATCATCAAGGGTCTGAACTTTCTTAGGCTCTCCAGGTTAAATTGATGGGATCATCTGTGTCTGGGGCCAGGTTATTTAAAGGATTAAGTTTCCCAAAGGCAAGAAAAAAAAAAAAAAAAGAAACTTTCACCTGAGTCCAGTAGCAAAAATCTCACTTTTTGAGAGGTGGAAAATTAAAAAAAACAATGTTTTCCAGTTTGTGCAATAAAGACAAAAATCCGTGTATATGGGCTTCCAGTGTGATACTGGTGCCATCGACAATGTCCGTTAGGCCTACTTCCAGATGAGTTTATTGTTAGAGTCTTGACTAAAGTTTCTGTTTTGTTAATTTGATTTTGACAGGATTTTAGAATGTAGCCTGGGCTGTTCTCAAACATAAGACTTTCTGCACCAGTCTCCTAATTTGGGGGATTTTAAGTGTGTCCTCTATGCTTGGTTTAGGTGAAGGGAATTTTCCAATTTTCATTGCAATGTTACAATAAGCATACACAATAAAAAGTTTTGAAAATAAAACATGATTCTTGGATTGTTTGTTTATTTAGGCTAGTGCAATTTATGAAATAGCTTAAAGCTCAATGATTCAAACTGTGGATAAGGATAATGATATTTTCTTAGTTTACTTTCCTACTGCTGAGAAAATTGCCCTGACAAAAGTAACTTATGGGAGAAAGGACTTTTTTTTGTGGCCATTATGCCAGGGAAGTCAAGGCAGCAGGAGGTCAGAGCTGTTGGTTACCCTGTATCCATAGTCAAGAAACACAGCAGTGAATGCTTCCTGGGATCTGCTTGTTCTCCCAGCTTTATCCTGCCCAGGAATCCCTGCCCAAGGAGTGGGCTCACCCGGAAAGATGTATCTTTCCCACCATAATACACAAAGGCTCATCTCCTGGGTGAATCTACATTCTGTCGGTTTGACAATAAACAAATTATCATGAGAAGAAATCACAAGCAATGGTAATTTTTCTTTCCTTATCAAAATAGTATGCTTTAAAACTTTTGGGTTTGAAACACTAAAGAAAATTAGGTTTTATTTGTTCACATTATAATAGCAGAAATTATAACACATTTTTGAAAATAATATTAATGTACTTAACCTATAAACTCATTGCATGCTACCATAATATATTTAATAAAATGACTTTATTTTAAAAATGATAACTTAGAGAGGAGAGGATTTGGCTTGATGATTGAGAGCAGGAAAATGTCTGTTGCCAGGACTGACTGCCAGAGATTGGTTCTTACAACCAACGTGGTGAAAGGGAAGAAGTAACTCTTGAAAGTTGTCCTGTGACTTCCACAGCCATGCTGTAGAACGTGAGAATTAAAATCTCCCTGCACCCCTACCGTGCAGACATTCACTCACTCATGCATTCATGCACGCAAACACAAATGTAGAAAAAAAATTTGAGAATAGCCCTATTTTGTAATTTTATATATCCACTTTATAGAGACCCGACAGAAGATTTCCGAGTTATTTTATCTGCTTAATCTTTTCGTTTTCTGTGATATGGTTCACTTACTGAAACAAAAGCAAAAACAAAAACAAAAAACAAAAAGAGATCAACTTTGGAGTATTGTAATGGCTGTTACAGAGTCATACATAGAGTCATACATTAAAACTACAACCAAACTCGACACTCAGTAATGCTTAATGGCATGTAGAATCTAAACTTAGAGAAACAGTCCTTTCTTTACATACTGCATCAGACATTTCCCGGCCCACCACATAATTTGAAGCACATGTTTGGGTTTGTGATATGGTGCCCAGAACCTTTATAGACAATATTGTGATGCTGAGGTAGGCCCATTTTCCGAATATTGATGAATTTAGTTATCCGAATTGTGAAATTCAACTCATTAATTTCACCAGCATATTTATAAAAAAAGTCTCTAAGCATTGGAATATTGTCAAGCTAATGGAAGCTTTCATTTGAAGCTTGAATTAGTATTGGCAATAAAAACTGTCATTTGTTTTCCTTAAATTACAGCCTATTTTCTTTAGAGTATCTGCCAGAAACACAAGTCTGCTTAACCATATCTATTTGCCAGTTTTAAAGTACAAATTATGTTTTATGAAAACAGTAGCTAGTTTAGCTCATAACTTAAACAACTGCTCACATTAGTTTTTCATAATTTTAACTACATGCTTTGGTATGTGATTGAAACGTCCAATGGGACCTCCCATTGAGTCTTACACAGAGCACGTAGAAGGCATGTAGTTAAGGGTACAAACTTAGTGACATTAGTAACTTTGACGTTTGCTCAAGGAATTTCTGAGAGGGCAGTTGATGGACTGGCCATTAAGAGAATAGTGGGCACCACTGGTTTGGTGACAGTGCCCTTATTCATTCCAGGACAAGTGGTTAGGTCTACCCCGGTTGCCTACATTCAACACAAGTGTTAGTCTGGTAAAAACAGCAGATTATGAGTTTATATTTTTAAGATTAATCTGAAGTAATGAACTTCTTAAATGGAAACGGGAAGCCAAAGTTCATTTTGAATACTGCTAACGTACCCAGCCATGTTTGTCAACCTAACTAACAACCGTTGCTTTTTATTGTTCAATTTTAGTTTTGAACTCTTTAAAGTAATAGTAAAATTTAAACCATGTGTTCTTTTATCTTTATTGAGTGCATACTTTACTCACTGAACAAAACTGTATTTTGATAATTAAAGATTTCTTGTAACATAAAAAAAAATGTTCAATGGTGACTATAATTGTTGACTGTGACCCCTTGTCGACTTACCTGCATGCTTGGAAAGTGAGATTTATGAAGCATCGGTCAGTAGATGATGCAGTCTGTGAGTCTCAGTCAAATCTTAGTGAACGGTGAGGGAATAAGGAAAATGTATTCCACTTACATATAACTTTATATATAATTAATAGTCACATTTCCTTCAGTAATTTATGGCTTTTTATTCTTTAAATCTTTTTCAATTCCTTATGAAACTTGTTAACATTTGTGATTCAATGTGATTAGCTATTTCCAAGCAACATATAATCTTACATATAATATGATTTTTATGTTTTCTTGTCAGTCACCTAATTTTTTTTTTCTGAGCTATAGAGTGGGATTTAATGGGAGTGGCCTTGGCAATCCTCACCAACTCTCTCTTGCTCTTTCTCGTTGGCCCTTTTCTTCTCTCCTGAATAACTCATTCTGCTATTTGTTCTCTTTTGTGGTTGCCAGCTTCATTCTGACCTCAGGTTTTCTCTCTTCTTCACTGTATTTGCAAAGCACTCACCACTCTCTCCTTTTCTGCCTGTAGAAAAATAAGCATACATACACATTTCCCTTTTAGCTTTTGATAGTAAATGGAAATCAGTATGAAAGCCATTAACCATTTGAAAGTCAACTCAGTCCCCCTACCTCCCATTTTGGAGCTGAATTAACCCTGTGGCCATGACTCTGTCTTGTGATAGACACTGCTGGTTTTCATTTTCACTCTCAATCATTAACAATTCCTACTCCTCAGCTCTCAATTTTTAAAATATTTTATTTAATTATCTTTTGGTTTTTATTTTCCATTCTGTTCTGAACTGAATTCTATCTCTTGTCTCCTAATTTTATATTTATGCTCTAACTAAAAATATGTAGCACTTGAAGATAGGGCTTTTAGGGAGAACATATGTTTAGTAGAGGCCCTGAAGGAGGTGATCTCACAATGAAATTAATGTTATTATAAAAAAAGGCACCACAGGGATTGTTTGTGCTCTCTCAAATACATGAGGACATAATGACTTAGTGTTAGCCTTCAACTTAAGGAGTGAGCCATCACCAAGAAATGACTATGGTTTACCTTTCAGAACTATGGCAGATAGCTGTCTATTTATAAGTCCACTTATACTGTGGTATTTTGTTAAAGTAACTCAAGCTTATATGTTATCATCTGTCTGGAAATCATTCCATCCAAGATAATCTTAACCCCCGACTTTTTCTATTGCCACACTTGATTGAGCTGGTGACAAATCTTGAGATTTCTAAATGACTGGTAACACAAACTATTTGTTCTCATTTTCAGCACTGTCTAGCAACTCTTCATCCTTTCCACTGACTTCAGACCTCCGCCTCCATTCCCTCCTTACACACACAAAAAGAACTGTTTCAACTTCATTGGAGGAGCCTTAAAAAAGCAGCATAAGGATCTGGATGTTTGCCTTTGCCTCTAGCACATTTTAGATGTATGATATTGACAAACTTTTTGGCGATCTATAGACCAGTGTCAGTGTTTCAAGTTTGAGATAAACTTGAATCGTACTGGTTAGGACAGAAAATCACATCCAATAAATATGGATTGTAGTATTTGTTCATATTAGAAACACTGAAACTTCATAGTAGACTCCTCTCCAAATTTGCTTTAAAACTGAAGTTTTATTTCTGACATGAACTCAATGACTGGCTCCTTTACCTCCCCGCTCCTGAGGGAGGAACAGTCTTGCAGGCCACAGAGGAGGACATGACAGCCAGTCCTGAAGATACCTGATAAGTTAGGGTCAGATGGAAGGGGAGGAGGACCTCCCCTATCAGTGGACTTGGAAGGGGGCAGGGAGGAAATGAGGTAAGGAGGGTGGATTGGGAGGGAATGAGAGAGGGGGCTACGGCTGGGATATAAAGTAAATAACCTGTGATTAATATAAAAAATAAAATTAATAAAAAAAATAAATAAAGAAAAGAAAATTACATCCAGAAAATAAATAAAAACAAAAGACAAAACAAAACAAAACTGAAGTTTTAAGCTTTTCTATTATTGTGTTTTGTTTCTGCTCCTTTTCCAGTATAGTGCATTTAGTCCTTCTTTAATAAAACTCCTTCCTCCATGGCATTGTGTCTCCATAGATACTTGTTAGATTAGTTATATCCCCTGGTATACACTCTGGTTTCATGATAGCTCTCTCCTGGATCTTCACTATCATTAGATGTAGACAGGATCCTCTGTATTTTACGGTGACGCTAACCATTTTCATT
Source organism: Rhombomys opimus (assembly GCA_010120015.1). Classification (NCBI taxonomy): domain Eukaryota; kingdom Metazoa; phylum Chordata; class Mammalia; order Rodentia; family Muridae; genus Rhombomys; species Rhombomys opimus. The sequence goes on from REGO01000966.1 coordinate 117,614, forward strand.
TTTCTTTGCTTTATCATGTTCATTTTCTTCAAACTACTCACACTCTTTCATCTGTCTAATAGCTCATCACTAAAACTTCAGCTTCTGTGTCACTTTATCTTGAAACCCTTCCCTAATTCCTATGATCTGGCCTAAATGGCTTTTTTTATGTGGTCCCTTAGCAAACTGCTTCTTCTTGTCAAAGCACATATCACATTTGAATTGCCTCGTTGCTTGCTTGTGTCTTTAAAAATATTGCAAGCTCTTTCAAGGAAAGAAGCCTGTATTTATCTTATTTACTATCAATCCTGTGCACAGTGTTTGGAATATAGTAGGCATTCTATAACCATTTATTAACTATGCAACAATAGACGTAAGTTTAAGAAAAATAATAAGAGCAATAGAGAGTGTTGGTGACATTTTAGAATCATGGCTTGACTACTCATTGACTGATATATATTTATTGTGCTGCAGTTTTGTTTGTTTTTGAATGATATACTTAAAAAGCCAACAGAAACATGATGGCAGAGAGGTCTAATGTTAGCCATACATTAAATGTGATTTAAGAGTAAGTAAATGGACAGCATAATTTTGAGGTTTCTGAATTCCTTTGCCTGCAACCTCCTCCTCCTTCCGTGATTTCTCTTAGGAAAAATAGTGGTAAAAAACTACATATTTTTGTAATAATTTTTCTTTTATTTATTTAATTCCCAAATAACTCATTATAATATTCTTGAATTTTTCCATATTTTTCACAAAATTTACCATCCTTAGAAAAGGGACTTGAGATGTTCTGAACTGGATGTAGAGCAAGGTGAGACTGGTGATGGCTGGTGGTAGAAAGGGAAATAAGCATCCCAGATAAGATGCCTTGCTTCCCCACTCCCTTTGTTTTGTCATGGTAATGGGAAGAGATCCCAGTTGGGAAATCCTGGAGAGCTCAGTGTTCTTACTCAGGCTCGTAAGGTTTTATGGAAGTGGTGCTCTGAGTTAAATTGTTTCCTGACTTCTAAAGTACAGAAGATGTCCCGTGGCCAATAAAATGGTTTTATATTTCTTCAGTCATGGTCTGTGCTTTCTATTTGAAATTATTCCCACCACAAAGTACCATGATGACTTCAATAAATATGTACTGGGTTAATAGTTAAAGGTAGCCAAAGACAAATAGCTTTCCCTGTTGTAGTGGTGGCCACAAAACTTAATTAAGAATTTTCCACCATGTAAATGGAAAAACATCTTCCCAGATAAAGAAACTCGATCTTCCTGGGAGGATAGCACTAAAGTCCACATTAGAGAAGAAAGAAAGAGATAAAAGAAAGAAAAAAGAAAGAAAAAAGAAAGAAAGAAAGAAAGAAAGAAAGAAAGAAAGAAAGAAAGAAAGAAAGAAAGGAAGAAAGAAAGGAAGAAAGAAAGAAAGGCTATATCATTTTAACCAGTACCCATGAAGTGCCTTTTTACTTTTACTCAAGTTGCAATTTGCGATTCAATCACCTCTATCTAGTTCCACCCCAATTTTAACATTTCATTAGATATCCTGAGAAAACAAGGTCCTTTCTCCAGGGCAACAAGTCCTTTCTCTTATTCCCCAAGTCAATAACTGAAGGAGATTAAAATAATTGTGTTGTGTGTCTGAGAGTTGGGAAGACAAAATGAACCAAAAGACAATGAAAAGACTGGTCTCATGATCATTTTCTTAGGTTATGTCTTCACTTAAAAATGAAATCAGAAGAATGTTAATATTAATTGTCCTATTCATTATAGAAAAGCAAGAAAAATGACATTGTAATACCCCTCTAATACTTTCTTTTGCTTAATAATGTTTCTTCACCAATGTACGTTTTATAAATGGTTCTTAATCTAGTGCATGAACTTGGGGATGAAGACATTTCTGTAGGTAATATTGGATTTTGTACCTAAGCACAAGTGTAATTCCTTAGATTTTTATCTTATACCCCAAACAATTTAAGATCTGAAGAAGACTGACTAATATACACACATATATATGTCTATGTGTACCTGTACATATGCATAAAGCCTTTATATGAATATATAAGCATTGCCATAGAGATGTACTCACCTCATCATATAGATCTATGAATGCATTTATGTATATGCTTACATATATTAATATACTTGTATATATAATTAATTACATAATAAGATATATTCTTGTAATGTCTATATGCTTATATACTTATAATAAAATTTTGGCATTTAATTCCCTGTGACTTAGCTCCAACACCTAAGACACTCTCTTCCTTGAAACCTGCTGGCCAAACCATCTAAGGAAAGAGCTAGGTTGTATTCATTAGGCTCCCTCCCCTTCATTTCCAATCCCCCAGGGTCATTTTCACCTTTGTAGCATACAACCTCCCAGGGCCTATCTTTCTTCTCTTCTGCCATTCCCTGGGACTCTGCAGTTCCCTGTGGAAGAACCAGCTTTTTTCCATCCTGCAGACCCTCTAACCCCACTGTTCTAGTCCATTCCAATTCTATTCTGTCAGCTTCCAGTACCTAGGATCAAGTTTTACCATTTTACTTAGTGCCCTCAGTGGCTACACCTGACATCGACTCAGAAGCATCCCCTCCCAGGCAACCCAGCACTGTAGCATGCTCCTAAGATCCAGAGAAGAGATCCAAAAGGACATCACATACTCATCAAAGACAAATAACCACCAAGAAAATATTGCAATTTTAAACATTGATGGACCGCCCAAGTCCATAAACAAAATACTATTACATCTAACACCGCATATTCACATTGTTAGTGAGTGACTTCAGCATCTCACTCTCCCCAATAGACAAGTCACCCGACAAAAAAGGAATCTGAGAGATGATGGTACTAAATGATGTCATAAACCAAATGGACCTAACAGATATTTATATAACACCAAAGAATACCTTCTTCCCAGAAACTTGTGGAATTTTTAAAAATTTTTTTATTTAACTTTTATAAATTACACTTTATTCACTTTGTATCCCCCATAAGTCCCTCCCTCCTCCCCTCCCAATCCCACCCTCCATCCCTCTTCTTCATGCATGCCCCTTCCCAAGTCTGCTGATAGGGGAGGTCCTCCTCTCCTTCTTTCTGATCTTAGTCTATCAGTTCTCATCAGAAGTGGCTGCATTGTTATCTTCTGTGGCCTGGTATTAGCCACCTCTGGGAAACAAAGCAAGTCTCAATAAATCCAAGATTTTTGAAATAACACCCTGCATCCTATTTGACCACTTCAAATTAAGTTTGAAAATCAACGACAACAACAGAAACAACAGAAAGGTTACACTGTCATGGAAACTGGACACCTCGCTACTGAATGAAAAAATGGGGCAAGACAGAAATTAAGAAAGAAATTAAAACCTTTTTGGAATTGAATGACAATGAAAACGCAATATACCCAAACTTATGAGACAAAATGAAGACAGTTCTGTGAGGCAAATTCATAGCAATAAAGATCTAAATAAAATAATTGGGGAGATCTCATATGAGTAACTTCATGGCACACATGAAAGGTTAGGACAAAAAGAAGAATTTACACCAAAAGGAATAGACAGCAAGAAGTAATCAAACACAGGGTTGAAATCAATACAATAGAAACAAACAAAGAAACAAAATGCAAACAATTAGTCAAACAGAGTTGGCTGTTTGCGAAAAATCAGTAATATTCACAAAATCCTATCCAAACTATCTAAAAGGCAGAGGGAGATGATCCAAATTAACAAAACTGGAGATGAAAAGGGGGGATATAACAACAGACACTGAGGAAATACAAGGAATCATAAAGACATGCTTTAAATTCTATCCTTCACCAAATAGAAAAATCTAAAGGAAATGTATAATTTTGATATATTCCATCTACCAAAGTTAAGTCAAGATCAGATAAGCAATTTAAAAGGACCTATAACTCCCAGTGAAATAGAAGCAGTAATTAAAAGTCTCCCAACCAGTCCTGGAGCTGAAAGGAGAAGTGGGCACATGCCTCTATCCCTACCCCAGAAGCTATCTCCAATTGATAATGACCTACAAATAAAAATTTAGTTTCCTTCAAAGGAGTATCACTGGAAAAACAAACTACTCTTTTTTGTTTTATTTTATTTTTATTTATTTATTTATTATTACAGTGTATTCACTAACTACTCTTAAGGGTGGGCTGCATGCCTAGCAGTAAATGGCCAACAGAAAATGAACTTCACCTTAAGTTTTGGAGGTTCTTTGTCTCCTAATGTTGTGTCATGGCTAATACTTTTTAAATTCTTGTATTACTTATTATTTTTAATGTAAATATATGTTTTCTTCTGTCTTTTTACCCTGCAAGTCCTTTGCATATATAATATGACTTTAAAGAAATTAGTCCACATATCCATGAAAGTCTCATCTTTGGTAAAGAAGCTATAAATACAAACTGGATAAAAGACAGCATCTTCAACACATAGTGACAGTAAAACTGGCTGGCTGCGTGAGGAAGAATGCAAGTAGATCCCTATTCATCACCCTGCACAAATCTCAATTCTGAATGGACCTGAGACATCAACATAAGGCTAGATACACTGAACCTGATAGAAGAGAGTGGGGTATAATCTTAAACTCATTGGCACAGAAAAAAAAATGCTTCCTGAAAAGAACACTGATAGCATAAGCACTGAGATCAATAATCAATAAATAGAAAGTCATGAAGCTGAAAAACTTCTGTAAGACAAAGAACAACATCATTTAGACAAAGCAGCAGACTACAGAATGGAATTCTTTTTTTCTGACTACACATCTGACAGCGGGCTAATATCCAACATATAAACTACTCCAAACACTGGATCCCAAGAAAAAAATACAATTTTTAACATGGCATACAGATGTGAACAGAACATTCTCAAAAGTGAAAACACAAATGATCAAGAAGCACTTAAAAAATGTTCAGCATCCTTAGTCATCAGGGAAATGAAAACCAAGACTACTTTGGGATTTTGTCTTACACCTATATGAATGGCCAAGACCAGTAAAACAAATGACAGCTGGTGGTGATCAGGATGTAGAATAGGGGGAACATTCATCCATTGCTAGTGGGAGTTCAAGCTTGTGTAGCCACAACGGAAATTATGTAATTAGAATAAATTGCACAAGAAAAAAAATACATTCTTAATCTATTTTAAAAAGCAAAAGAAAAGTTTGCATTCAGAAATGCTCAAGGGATTTAAAAAGGAAAACCCTAAATATATTGAACATTTTTCTTGTGAGAAAATACATATCTGGACTAGCCATGGTGGTGCATGCCCTTAATCCCAGTACTGGGGAAAGAGTCAGGTAAGATTTGTGTGAGTTTGTTGCTAGTGTGTTCCACATACAGAGTTCTAGGCCAGCCAGGGATAGACAGTAAGAGGCTTTCTCAAAAGTGAAATAAAACAAAACAAAGACCCAAATACAGAAAACATATATCTAACTATGCAAGGATCACAGGGATGACAAATTGCTTTGATAAAGTGAGATGCTCAGATAAATCAAACCTAAAAATCAAGACCTCTTACACAATTTCAATCTTTTTGTACTTTTTTGTTTTCTTACTGGTTTGCTTTATTGAAATGTCTGTTAAAGAAGGGCCCTTCTGATATTATTAGGCAATGAGCAAAATAGATAATTTTATTAATATCTTCCCAATCCTCCGATAGACAACTGTATTATCTTCATATTAGTTCCAGTTTAAACAACTCAAATTTAATGTAGCTTTTAGATTTGATTTCCCTTTTCCATAGTTACACAGAGAGAATATATTCAGTGTTAGAAGATGGCAGAAAAAATCCAGTATTTTGTCATGTGCTTTTCCCATGACATCTACAAACAGGTTTATAGAGACAAAACTCTGACAATTGAATTCCTCAACTAGTTTTCAGATGCCTAGAATTCCTATGTTCATGCTTTGGATTTCTCATCTCCACTGCCATCTGAGCAAGAACTGTCCCTGTATTCACCAATTCTACTTGGTGTTTAGTTGGAGAAAGATAGCGTTGAACAATCCAGAGAATATATTCTTTAAAAGGGTCTCTAAGCACAGTTTGCTCACAGTCAGTGATGCACTTGAGCCAGCAAGTGTTTAATTTCTTACTTAATAAAATTACCAAAATGTGGATCTTAAAATAGAGAGGTATTTAAGAAATGCCTCTTTGGGGAGTGATTGCTATCAACCGCACATAAAGCACAATTGGATATTGCAATAGTACTTACTGTAAAAGAGCATCTGTTCCTGGGCCTATTAATCCTCTTACTTATATAAAAACCACCCACCCCTGAGTGCACAGAGCGAATGAGGGCACGGAGCGTGCCGCTGACAGCTGTAGGTGGGAAGGGGCCAGGGCCACTGAGGACACCCCCGAAAGCCACTTTAAGGCACTAAAGCCTAGCATCTGTTTGCTAATATTATTTTATCACTCTGCTAGGCCATGTCCAGTTTATTCAATCTAATGTAGGTAATGAACGTGAAATCTTTAGGGCAGCTAAGGACATTTCCTAATGAATATAAGAACCTTCGAAAGGAAAATGATAATAATGGATGGAGCAGCATTCTTTGAATCGCTAGACCAAATAAATTGGACATGACATAATAGCTTCTTGTTTTTGCCAGAGACTCACTCTGGCTCCTTAGAGAGAAATTCAATCATTTCTGTTTCGGTCAACTCTTTATCAGCTGTTTAAATTACTTGATGAATGGCTCTAGCGAATATCCTGGGGACTGGAATTTTTCTGAATAGCTTAGGGTGCTGTCAGTGTAATAGAAGGGTTTAGACTATTTGGGCTGAGCATATTTTCCTTGCCAAATCTTGTATCCAAAATAACTTGTAATGAACTCATGTACCTAATTGCTATCTTTTGAGAGTTGCTTTCATTTACATCTCTGTATTTCAGTAAAATAGTTCAAATGAGACCATGTTGAGGTTGAAACAGTTTAAGACTATATTCTATTAAGATTAATCACTACTTTTGAAGTAGATGATGCTATTCTAAGACAGGAATGTATACAGTTGGCTAGCTGTTAGTTTATTTTTTAAGTTAAAAAATCCTAAATGATTTGCATATCCTGATTGATTTAATTTTCATAAAAACACTTTCACAGGATTTTATAATTACTATTCTGTTTTACAGATGGTTGAATCTTGACCTAGAGAAGTTTGAAAGCCACCTATGATTACAGAGCTATAAGTAAATATTCTTGAAGTTCTAACCAATGCCTCAGAATCTACATTTTTCCCATGATGCTGCAATTAAAAACAAACAAACAAACAAACAAACAAACAAACTTATCTACAAGTTGAAGGGTATTTTTTAGTGTTACAGAGAAAATATTTGGAAATAAAGAAGACAGTTTAACAATTATCCATATGTTATTAAGTAGAATAAATAGAAGTGAAACTACTGGTATTCATCGCTGTGGATCACAGCCAGTTAAAGATGTGTAATGCACAGGGCCTTGTGCTGTTTTAGGTACGGTATGGAATGGGGAATTTGACTAAGCAAGGTCAGAGAATAGCCCAGAAAGCTGCATTTCAGCCCCAGCCCTATCACTGAGAAGGAAGCAGTAACTCTGGTACTGGACCTTAGGAAGAAGCATTCAGTATTGATGCATGGTTACCCACTTCTGCCTCCAGAAAAGCAAGCCCAGTGTTCTCTGCTGCTGTGTACAGCACCTCATCCTAGTGATGCTAACACCTTCTTGTTAGCCTAAGGCTCTCTTCTTGTGAGCTTTGTCCTGTTGTTCCCATCCACCTCAGTCTCAACTATTTTAACTTCTACCTACTTACATTTTATTGCACATTCAAGGTCCGGAGTGAAGGCATTATGGAGAGGACCCCGAGATAGGCACCTGTATAAGTTGTTGCTTTAGAATCCACCACCCAACCCAGACCCAGATTGTTGTGGCCAAGATCTACAACACATCCTGAGAAAGTCCTGGAACCAGTTGCTAGAAGAGAGCTAAGGATGATTTGATAGGCAACGTGTTTCCGACAAATTCTGCTTTTGCACATAGTGCATTGTAAATTCTAGCCAAATTAATGGATTTTTCTCAATTTTATTTGCTATCAAAATACTAATACCTAATAAATATTTGTAGTTGTATAGATGATATTTTCTATTTGCAATTAATTAATTGATAAAAATTAATGTAATTAAACTTATCTTAAGATATCATTATCTTATAATTTAATGAATAAATATTATAAATATTCATGAATTTAAATATTCTCAGCCAAGTTTCTAAACCTTGCACTTCTTGTGTAGAAATTTTAGAACTTTCTCTCTCTTCTCCTCTCTTTTTCTTGTTTTTGTTTTTATTTAATTTTTCATAAACTATATTTCTACCCTATTCTTTCCCTCTCCCAACTCCTCCCAGATCCTTCTCACCTCCATAGCTACCCAACTTGATATTCTCGATCTCAAAAAAACAAAAGAAAGAAAGAAACAAACAAAAAAACAAAACAAAACAGAAAAGCAAATCAACAAATAAGACAAAAATTAACCAAAAACCAAACAAAAATATCCCTGCCAACTCCACATAAAACATGCATTGGTCAACTCCTCCTGAGAATGAGACTTGATTTGAATGAGAATGTGGCTCCCCAACAGCTATAAATTGCAAATAGCTTGGTTCAGGGTGGGACTTGTTCACCTCTTCCCATGTTGCCATTTTGTTTAGTTTGACCTGGGCGGGTCCTGTGAATGCTGTCACAGTCTTTTTGAGTTCATATGTGCGTCAGTTCTGCTGTGTGTGGAAGACACTGTTTCCTTGGCGTGATCTACTAACTCTGGCCCTTACAATCCTTCTACTTCTTACTCAGCCTAGATCCCTTAGTCTTTAGGGGAGAGGGGTCTTTAGGCATAAGGTTATTGTGTAATTCAAATGCTGATTCTGTATCCCCCCCATATTGGTTGCAAACCTTGCTCTGAGAATCTCCTGTCTTAATGTTGGATAAATTCTGCTTCTTAATGGTCCCCTGCTCTGTCAATAAAACAGTCAGTCCTGAGCAGGAGAGAGAATAGGGCTGGACTTTCTACGAGCCAGGCAGGAGGAGTTAGAGGATAGAAAAAAGGGATTCAGCCAGGGATTCAGCCATAGGCAGAGGAGACACCAGGAGACAGAGATCAGCAGGAAAGCTACAAAGTGCAAGTACCCCGAGATGTCCACTGGGAGGAAACCCGATTGCTTTAGCGAGTTAAGAATAGAGTAATAATTGCTTAGTTCTTGTGATAAAAAGTCTCAATTCTTTATATGAAAGCCAGTTTGAGAGAAAAATTAAGAGAAACCAACACAGTTGTATAAAAATAATTGTAACAGGGGCCTGAAAAAGTCATCCCATTTAGGACTAAATGCTGCAAGTCTCCTACTCTCTCCACATTTTGGGTCGCTGTGTTAATTAACAGCTGTATTTTTCATCAAAGAACAAAATAAATTAATATTAACTCGTAGAAGACATAAGTTATTCCCTATTCTTCCTGTTGTTTCTGTTCATTTGGCTGTAAAAATAATCTGTAATTTGCAGGGTGAGATATGACTTTCAGATTTTAAAGTGTTGGTGTAAATAGTAGAACACATAGGCTGGAAGGGTTCAGTTGCTCTCGATGGCTGTGTTCTGTGTGTCTTTCACCTTGACTTAGCTATGACACATCCCTGATGGATTACTCCCTGAAGTTCCCCTCCCCACCAAGTATCTTTTATTCCCACTGTGTTCATGTGACATATGGCCAAGCTCTGCACTAATCCTCGAATACGAAGGAAAATAACCTGTTGGAGGAGAAGGAAACTAAACTGGGAATAAAAATGATTTGTGGTTAGCTGAGCTTTCTAAGAAAACTGAGCTATCTGGTCACAGTATTTTATTTTCTTAATTGACTTCCTGTGTTAATGTTTGACATATTTTCAAATGAAAGGTTCTATTCATTGATTTTTCTTTAATCTTTAGTAGTTGAAATCCAAGCTCAATATGCCTTTTCATTTTTGTTATAAAAATTTATTTCATATTTTTATTAAAATATGTACATTTTTTTAATATTATGTGACTGTAAAACTCTGTTACTTATATTTTCCCACCTGCTGATCTCCAGAAGTGTAGTGTGAATTGTCTTTTGTACTAAATTCTTGCTGAACTTTGGTTCTCAGTAGCTCAGAGACAGCTCTGTGCTACTCATTAGTGGAATGTTTTTAAGCCCGTGGTGGCAGGTAAAGGAGAAGCTCATAAAATATTTATAAGAAGTAGAATAAACTGGATTAGGGCTTGGGAATGTGCCACAAAATTGTACCACAACTTGAAATAAGTCATTTAACCCTCAACCCTCAATTTCTTCGGTGGCAGAAGGGATATGCTAGTATTTGTTTTTCGAAGTGGTTGTGAATTTGTAATATTAATGTCAGCCATTTGTTACATGATGCCACTTCTGGATGATTCAGAACTATTATTGTTTTACTAAATAGAATATGATTCCCTTAAGATATAGAAACCCAAATAGCTAAGTAATGCATTTTGGGAAATCATTCATTAATTCAGCCAACGTAGAGATAATTCATCATGGATTTGTTCATGATGCCACAGAACGGCAGACAACAAGGAAGAAGAGACGTTTATAACTTTGTATATTTAGGCTTTGACCTTTGGTGTCATCAAGTATTCATGTAGCGTCTCAGGAGACCCAGGCATGCAGTAGGAGAAAGAGGTGAGTTAGTCAGATCGTGTTTCTCTTCTCCACTTCTACTAATGAAATGCTTTTATTTTTATCTATTTTTATGTGTGTGTTTCCAAAAGATTTCATTTCAAGTATTTTGCAAAAATAAGGTTTGAAGATTACTCGTCTGTCAGTGCCCTCATTTACTGATAAAGCATCATATTTCTAAATCGGTCTTGGAAACATGCAAGTTTGTGGTTCTGATGGCAGAAAAATTGTATAGTTTAAAGAATCATTAGATAAGATTTCAGAGCATTGTTTCTTCAACCTTCCCTGTGCCTTGGAATCACCTTGAGAGATTTTAAAATCTTGATGCCCAGGTGGCTCCCAGACCAATTATATCAGGTCTCTACAGGTGATTCCGATGAACAGCCAAAGTTGGAAACCACTGGCTTGGCGGGAGGGAGAGGTGACTTTGATTTAAATTGGGAAGAAAATGCTTATGGAGAAAGCAGGATTGGACAGATGGGCTGAATGTTGATGAGGAAAAATGGAGGCATTTTTTGTTGATATAGTAATATTGATTTGAGAGAGAGAGAGAGAGAGAGAGAGAGAGAGAGAGAGAGAGAGAGAGAGAGAGACAGTATGTAAAAGGAGCAAGAGAGGGTGAGGAAGCGGGGAATATGAGAACATAATTCAGAAATGTAACAGGACATTAAAAAATTATTTCCCAGAAAAGACATGCAGTCAGATGGATGGGGAGGTGGGAAGAATCTGGGGGAACTGGTAGAGGAAAAACTGTGATCAGAATGTAATGTATGAGAAAATTTATTAGTATGAGGCAAAAAACAATTTCCCTTGGTGGCTCCATCATCTGACACCTGTGAAAATGTGACTAATGTAGTTAATCTCTAAATATCTGTTCCTTCACCTGCAAATTGGGAGATAAAAGGGTCCATCGACAAAGTTTAATACACACTAAATGAGAAAATTAATACAAAGCCTATCTTTCAGTATCTGTCCAGTGGGTGTGAATTAAATACAGCAGCTGGAATATGAAAACCCAGTGATGAAGGGAAACAAAAGTGGGTAGCCTTTCCATTCCTTCTAAAAGCCTTAGTCAAAGAAAGCCTCTAACCCATATACTTTCTCCCCAATTCATATTTTCACTCCCTGTACACTACTTACCCATTTCTTCATGAATTTATTATGTAATTATTGATACCCTTAGTTCTAAAGGTGTGCAAACTTCATTTTCCCCAAGCAGTACTCCAGTGTCACTGTCTCTGAACCATTTTAGGAACACAAGTGAATCACAGTATGTGTTTTCTTTTGCAGTTAACCCTCAGTCGATTGTAAAATCATGTGTTATTGATGGTGACTTCTCTTAGGGAAACACATAAATCCAAGTGAAGACACTTCACCAGAAGACTCATGCAAAATAAAACAAACAGAGTATGTAAAAGGGCAAGCAAGCCCTGGAGGGCACATCTGTTCTGACAGATGTAAAAAACAATGAAAAAATACACAAGACATCATAACAGAAGCCATTGAATCACCTCTATAAGCTCACAGCTCCTCAGTACCAGAAAATGAGAAAATAATACAAACAGTGCTATCTGCATAGAAAAAGCAGCTAACAACACAGTAATGAAATAGTGAACTAATTTCCAAAGTGAATATAGACACAGTTATTTTCAACAAAATGTTTGCAAGTTGAATTCAAGAACATACTAAGACCACAGCTAGGTTGGTTTTATTTCAGGGAATCAAGGGTGTTTCTAGATATGCAGATCAGAATTGCACTATAACAGGATTAGTCACAATAACAGAAATCATATTATCATCTCCATAGATTTAGGAAAAGCATTAAATAAGGTTCTGTTCAGGATTCCTTCATAATAAAAACCGTAAGGAACTTAGTTCTTTATGTTTTATTTTCACAACAGAAACAGTACAATGTGTGTAAGTGTATGTGTATGTGTGTGTGTGTGTGTGTGTGTGTGTGTGTGTCTCAGTGTGTGTCCATGGATGCCAAAAGACAACTTTTGGGGGTTGGTTCTTTGAGTCAAACTCAGATCACCAGGCTTGTTGGTAAGCATTTTTAACTGTTAAGTTATTTTGCCTACTTGAAAGCAATAGCATTTCTATATATCAATCACAAACTCATCAAGAAAGAAACTAAGAGAAATATTCTATTAATAATAGCTTCAAAACAAAAAAATTCTAGTCAAAAACCCAACAAAGGTGTGCATGGCTGCCTCTGTCATGAACTCGGGATTGCCTGCTCTCTGATCACTTGCCTCTGGTGATGCAGCCTTGCCAGGCTACAGAGAAAGAAGATCCAGGTAGTCCTGATGAGACCTAACAAGCTATGGGCAGATGGCAGTGATAGAGAACTCACCCTTTCAGTGGACTAGGGGAAGGGGATGGAAGTTGGAGAGGAAGGGAGGGTGGGACCAGGAGGAATTGAGGAAGGGGGCTACAATCAGGATATAAAAGGAATAAACTGTAAAAAACAAAAATTAAAAATAATAAATCCAACAAATGACTCTGCAATGAAAACTTTAAGATACTGAAAAATAAATTTGAAGATGCTAGAAAATGAGGAGACCTTTTAACTTATCAGTTAGCAGGATTAATATTGTGAAAATAGCTATATTGCTCAAAGTTGTACACATATTCAGCACAATTCTTATCAAAATTGCAATTATATTCTTAATAGTAGTTGAAATAATGTAGTCAGAAGACCAAAGATCCTGAACACCCAAAGCAACCTTAAGCAGATAAAATAATGTTGAAAATATTCCTGATCTCAAATTATACTACAGACACATAGTAACAAAAACATCAGGCTACTGGAAGACATCCATCTATGTAGATCAATAAATAGAGGAATAAAATAAGGAACCCAGAAAAAAAAACACATAAATCTATAGCCACTTAACTTTTGACAACACTGTCAAAACCTACATTGGAAACACAAGCCTCTTCAACAAGTTTTGGGGAAAGTGGATATATATGTCTTGAAAGGGTGAAAGGTAAAGGTATACATACATAAATACATATGTGTGTGTGTGTGTGTGTTTAAAATATATTATTTGGAAATCTCACATCATGCACCCTGATAGCGCTCACCTCCCAGTCCTCTCATGTCAATCCCTCCTCCTTATGCCCCCTTCAACAAGAAAGAAAGAAAGAAAGAAAGAAAGAAAGAAAGAAAGAAAGAAAAAAAAGAAAGAAAAAAAGAAAGAGAAAAAGAAAGAAAGAAAGCAAGCAAGAAAGAAAGCAAAACACAAGTCCATTTTGTGTTATGTATATGCTCACCGGAGGATGATCACATCCTTAGTTGCCAGCCCCTCAACCCTCCAACCCATGAAGCTATCAACTGAGAAGAGCTGTCCTGCAGAGGGGCAGGACCAGCTCTCCTCTGTTCACTGATGTCAACATGGCTTCAGGTGGAAGCCCTGACCACCGACATCATATAGGCTTCAGTGGTGACACGGGCCACAGACATGAACATAGGTCCTGGCCATATCAGGACCATGGGCCTACTCAAGACCCTCAGCAGCTGCATGGACCATGTGCCTCAACATGGCTTCACGTGGCTACACATGCCACTCATATCAGCATGACCCCGAGGAGATCACCAAGGCATTAGCCAGTGGCACAGATTGCTTATATCCACATGGATCTCAGGCTTCATGGCAGCCTGGGCAGCAGCACAGCTCTGAGCACTAACATGGCCTCCAGTGGCATCTCAGACAACTGTGGTTTTTTGAAGAGGTCCAATCCAGAAAGTGTACCTTTGCAAGGGGCATCCCGTGGCCTGGTGGCAGGTTCAGAGGTTGAGTCTGAGCTAGGAGGGCCAGATCTGTATCTCTTAACCTGAACAAGAATAAACTTAAAATGGATAAAAGATCTTAATATATGACTTAAAATTTTGAAACAGAAAAATTGTAGAAAAAAAGGTCTAGAGATAAGACCTAAGAAATAACTTTTTGAAAAGGACTCCAGGAGCATAGAAAATACAAGCAAGACTTGATGAATGGAACAATATGAATAAAAACACTGGTCTGCCACTAAGAAAATAACTACCAGAATGAAAAGACAGCCCACAGAAAAGGAAAATGGTCTGCTCTTCCTATGTTGGCCAGAAACTGATATCCAGAACATATAAGGAACTACAAAAAAAAAATTTAACACCATATAACCAAATCTTGCAATTAACAAATGGGCTAATGAACTGAATATATTGTTATCAAACTATGAAGTAGAAGTGTCCAATTGAAACTAGGAAAAGTGTTCAGTGTTCTTAGATATCAAGGAAATGCAAATTAAAACTGCCACGGGATCCATCTCACCTTAGCCTTAATGGCTAGCATCAAGAAAACAAATGACAGCAAATATGGGCCATAATGTGTGGAAGCAAGAATCCTTAATTAATTCTGGAGGGAATGTGAGCTTATGTAACCACTCTAGAAATCAGTGAGGAAGCTTTCTGAAACACCAAAATAAGAACTGTCATATAACTCAGCTATATTATTCTTGAACAGCAACCAAAAGACTCTTAGCATTACCACAGAGGTACTAGTACATTCATGTTTATTGTTCAATATTTACTTATTCATAAGAGACAAACCAATATAACTGTTCATTAACACATGGATGGGTAAAATAAAATCTCTTTCATACACACAGTAGAATTTTACTGAGCTTCAAAGAAAATGAAATCAGAACATTTGCATAAAAATGTTACATAACTGAAAAATCATTATGTTAAGTGAAATAAGCAAGAACCAGAAAAGCAAGTGTTGCATGTTTTGTTTTCCACATAAAATTTAGATTTTAATTGCATACATGTGTGTGTATGTATTAGGGTCTAGGTAATGAAATTAGAATGGGGATAATGAGAAGAAAAAGATCTTAATGAGTAGAGAAAAAAGAGTAATGGAATACATGTAGCATGAAATTAGAATGCAGTTAGGGATACAGGGAAAGGAAAATAATGAAATACAGTGGAGGAGAATAATGAATAAAAATAAAGAATATATGAAAATAATGTGACAAAACCCATTAATTTGAGTGCTGGCTTTAAAAAAAATGAGTTTCTCATTGCAAACACTTGCATAGATTGTGATCAACTGATAGTGGGTTCTATCAAGTAGAATGATCCATTGGGTCTATCAAGTAGAAGTTAAAGAGTTCTCTGTTAGCCAGAAAGCATGCTCTGCCCTTAGAGCTGCAGAGTCTTATTTTCAGTTCTGTTGAAATCCTACATGCAAAGGATTTAGGAAAAAATGGATGTTCACAGTGAGGAGAGTTCTGTTTCACACTAGTCTTTATCAAATGTTATCAGAATTCTTTCTTGTCTGAAACTTTAACATAGATAATTTGATGAGACATTGAAAGGTCTTCCACAGATTCCAAAATAATTAGTTCCTTTCCTAGATTTTTCATGTCCTGACTCTCATATGAAGGAGTCTATATAATGCTTAGTGTCTTGCAGGTCATGATACTCCACTAAAGATAGTTTCCTATGAAAAGTTATTTTGAATTTTCTGTAATATACACATGTCTGCTACAGAAAAAAAATTGACTTGAAATGATGTCCAGTGATTTTTGAAGGGCCAAGGAACAGTGAAACACACACACACACACACACACACACACACACACACACACACACACACACAAGTATACATATACATACATATGAATGGGCTCAATTTTTGTAGAGTCAGGGATAATTAAATAGATTTATTTTTTATTTCAGGATTTTTTTTTTATCCAGTAACCTAGTCAGACTTTACATTTCCTAAACAGATTCCTACGGTGCCACTCTCTAGGCGTTCAGTGCAACACCTTTTTTTTTTTTTTCACACAGTGACGTCATTGAGTGAAAACATACTAAGCCAAAGCCGCTCGTTTCAAGAGAGTTTAATTATTGGGCAGAATGGCAACACTGTCGATGTGCATGCAGTGAGAAGTGGAAGGTGCTGTCCGCAGGGCGAAGGACTGAGGTCTGTGTGAAGAGCTTTCACTTCTTTTTTTTTTTTTTAATTATTTTTATTATGTGTACACCAGATCTCATTATGCACCAGAACTCATTATAGATGGCTGTGAGCCAACCATGTGGTTGCTGGGATTTGAACTCAGGACCCTCAGAAGAGCAGCCAGTGCTCTTAACCTCTGAGCCATCTCTCCAGTCCCCGAGCTTTCACTTCTTAACGATGATAAGCACATATGTCAATTCATTAATCAAGTAATAATCAGGAAAAACAATTTTATTTATTTCTATTCTTTGGGATATTCTCCTATAGTCTCCCAAGTCTGGTGAAATGATTAATTTGGTTAATGCCATGAGTCATATTTCAGTCTCACTCAGAAGGTGGTTCAAATAAGAAATGCTTTTTGGGTCTTAGGTGCTCTGCCCTGGTCATCCGGCTTACGTTTGTATCTCAGGCCCAGCCCTCTTGAAAATACATAGTTTGAATATTTAAACCCTGGATAAAAATGTACTTTTAACATTTTTTGGTGAATGTGCTTTCCATTCCAAATATATTTCTTCTAACAATACAATGATTAGTAAATATTTGTTGAGCAAATGTTTGGGCATATTTGTTGTGTTTGTTTTGTGTCTTTTTGCTACAGATTATTTTTCTTGATATAGCCTTGCTGGCCTACAACTAGTTATGTAAGCCAGGGTGTCCTTCAACTTATGGTGATCCTCCTGCTTCTGCCTTGTGGGTGCTGGGATTTAGGCATGATTACAGTATTTTAACTCTTTACACAATAAAATAAAATAGCATCAGTAGACTGCCATATGGAAACTAATCACCAGGTGGCAGCAGAGTACGTGTCATGTTCTTTGTCTCTGGTACAGAGCAGGGACAGAGTAACAGTCTTAAACATTTCTTTAGATTTATGTATAATTGGCTTAAAAGCAAATTGAAACATTTAAACTTCAAACATTTTTTGGGCATCATCTAAAGCATAAGAGTACATTGAATAGACACGTTAGAAAACAAAAGTGGATTAAGTCAGAAATGGATTTAAAGGAGGTTGTGCAGCAGCTGTATAGTCAGCAAGCTAGTAAAAAGGCCATCTTGGTTTAAAGAATGAAACAACAATGACAACAACAACAAAACACATGAATGCATATGCACAGGCATCTGCAGGTACTGATATATATCCGTGCTGTTTACACATACTGTATGATGTTTGCCTCATGTATCTATCCCATACCCACACAACGTGTATGATTTTGTGGAAACAAGCTGTTCTGTTTTGGACCTCAATGACTCTTGCATCCTTTTGTAGACTTTGCTCAAAAGCCCTTTCATTCTAAAGCCCTTCTTGACACTTTCCTAGGTAACCTCTCTTTCTTGCTTTGTTGTTTTTGTCTTGTGTCTTATTAAACAGCTTTGAGGAAATTATGCCTTTTTTAGTGCTCATATTTATTTTTATTCCTTGCTTGTGCCTCAATTGCCTCTAACTGCAGTAAGAAATACTACACAGAAAAATGTCAGACATTCCTAGGGACAGAACAATATAAAAGAGAAGAAGCATAAGGCCATCCTTGTTTTTTTTTAGAAGTATGGGGAAAATGTTGAATTTGTCATAGCCTTCTATATATTAGATTATATATAATGTATATATACAGAAATGTATCTATAGTCAGTCTATAAAACAGAACAAAGTATGCATATATACTCCTGTACCTTAAGCTAAGGTTCCACAGTTAATATTTTCTGCTAATGATGACATCAGTTGCATTTAAGCAATAACATTGCACAATTTATCAATATTTACTATTATTACTAATATTATATAATCATTAACTGGTTATTATTCTTCTATTAGGGTACAGGTAGAAGAAGCAGAAGACAAATTTAGATAGATAACCATTATCTTAGTCATTTTGTAAATTAACTTTTGCTTATTAATCCCTGACATTTCCCTGTTCACTGCAACTATAAACTGCATCAAAGAAAACTAGACTCAACACTGATCTTGCCATATGCTGTTTGGCACTCCCTCTTCAGCATGGAGCTTAGATTTTAATTTTTTTAAACCCCCTGTTTACAAACCTTCTGCTTATTTTCAAATGTTGCAGCTATGCTAAAACCAGAGCCAAGGAAACTTAATTTTCAAGAACCAAATGCTCATGCTAAATAAAGATAATGTATCTGTCTTGGAGATAGATGGATTAATGGATATCTTTGTGTGAAGCATAGTCTCATAGAGGAAAACATGTTCAAATATGTTTTTGTTATATAAAATGAAATCATGATTTCAGTGGTAATGCTATGAAACATGAAAGCTTAATTTATATTTCTATGGTAGAAACTAGAGTTAGCCCAAGTCTCATTTCTGTAATATACAATGTAGTGAGAAACACACAATCATGCACACACACATGGGTACAGACACTCATTCTTTGCCTCTGCTAAGACTTAGTGAGCTTGGAACTGGAGGATCAACTATCTAGTAGTATAGGAAAGGCCTTGAGTTTAATCTCCAGCAACACACACACACACACACACACACACACACACAAACAAACAAAGGTTTTGGCCCCCAACAACAAACAAATCAAAACACAAAATGCTTTAGGGACTTTAGAGACAAGGGATCTTACATTTTGAGCCATCACAGAAAGTCTCCAGATGACTTCAGGGCAGAGTGGAACTAGCCCAACAGCTAGCCACAAGTGTCCTCACTGCCACTGTCAAGTTTTTCATATACTTCTCTGTGCTTAAGAAAATGTAGGTAATCCATCTGGCATAAAATATAGGAGAAATAAAAACATTTTGTATGACCTCAAAGGCCTTCCTTGTTTTCTTAGACCTATAAAATATTTATCCTTCTTGCACTCTGCCGAAGGTTTGGTTATGAGTCTTAATATCTACTTTGGAACACTGCAGGGAATCATATGAAAGAAGGGGAGTTTGATGTGGAAAGGATAGGAGCTCCACAAGGACCAAACATATCTGGGCACAGGGTCTTTTCTGAGATGGACACGCAACCAAAGACCATGAGAGGATAAAACCTAGAACCTCTGCTCAGATGTGGCCCGAGATAGCTCAGTAATCAATTGGTTTCCCATAGTAAGGGGAACAAGGACTATTTCTAACAGGAACTCAATGACTGGCTCTTTGACCCCCCCCACCTCCCAAGGGAGGAGCAGTACTGTTAAGCCACAGAGGAGGACTTTGCAGCCAGTCCTGAAAATACCTGACAAAACGGAGTAATATGAAAGGGGAGGAGGTCCTCCCCTATCAGTGGACTTGGAAAGGGGCAGGGAGGGAGGGGGGGGGGGGGGGGGGGAATTGGGGAGGGAATGAGGGATACAGCTGGGATACAGAATTAACAAAATGTAACTAATGAGAAAAATAAAATTAAAAAAATATTTATCCTTCAAAATCTCTTAAATAAATTGTAAAATATTTATACATTATATGAACACACATGTATAGAACCTTCGATGTTTGTACATAAACCAGTGAAATGCATGTAGGTAACTTTGAGTTGCCTCGTATATCAGATAATTTCACTTAGTACTCCCACAAACAATTGTGTGGATGCTGTTTACTCCTTATAGCCCTCTTCTTGCTTCCCAGCATGCACCATGCAGACATGTTTTGGTCATTTCTTCCATACTTCACGTTATCTTTTAGAGTCTGTCCAAAAGCCATGTATCATTTTAATGCACCATTTTCAAAGGTCTTTCAGCATACTGTGGATTTGGCTTATATTGACATGTTTTAGGTATCTTCTTTCCAGAATAAATCAGGAATGGAGGATATACAAAGCATCCTCTCTTTCATTATGTTGCTTTTTCTTCTTTGCCTGCACTGCTGGCTGGTTTTCTGATTAATACAGTGTTAGGCACCCCGGTGGCTAGTCTTGGTTGTCAACTTGACTACCACTGGAATCAACTAAAACCCAACCAACTGGGTATATCTGTGAAGGATTTTTTTTTTCTTAATTAAATCCTCTGAAGTGGGAAGATTCACTTTTAATTGAGATCCTTTAAGGTGGAAAAATAAACCATTTAGCCAGATCTTCTGAGCTGGAAGATTCCTTAACCTGGGCCACACCTCCTGTGGCCAGCCTATATAAAAGTCATGGAAGGAAGAAGCTCACTCTTGCTCTTTGTCTGCTTTCTCTCACTATCGCTGGCAAGCCCATTACTTCACTGACATTAGAGCCTGCTTCAGGATTCTGTCATATACTGACGACCAGCTGAGACATCTAGCCTCAAGGATGGAACAACTACTGTATTCTTGGAACTTCCTTTGGTAGACAGCCATTGTTGGACTAGATGAGCCACAACCTATAATCCTGTAAACCTGTAAATATTAAATAAATAAATAAATAGATAGATAGATAAATAGATAGATAGACAGATAGATAGATAGATATTTAGTTGTGTTCCTCTAGTGAACCCTAACTAATATGGATGTTCAGTGACCACTTACTGAATATTTGATTATTTAATAAATATATTATTGATATATATGCTTTGTTCACTGAATTAAAAAAGATTTTGAGATGAAACTAATTGTTATATGTACATGTCATGGCTCAAAGACATGAGATCACATATTTTATTTTATATTTCCTTAGTTCCTTTCAGAGTTTCTTACTCATAGAATACATCACGATGCTACTTTTACAGTATCTGAAATGGTATTTAAATGATTGTTCTCTCATTTATTAACTATATTAAACACTCTTGAAGCTGGGCTCACTCTGAAAGTGCAGAAGATAATACATAGCTAATAGGAATCTTCTGAATATTGAGATATGTCAAAACTATAAACACAGCTATCCAGTCACTAATTGTTGCTAAATAGACGTAATTTATAGGAATACATTTTATTATTTGTATAATTTATATAATTTGCTGTCTTAGTATTTTATTGCTCTGACAAAACACTATAAACAAAGCAACTTACATTGAGAAGGATTTACTTGGAGCTTACAGTTCTAGAGCCATAAGAATCAGTACCATCATGGAAGGGAGGATGGTGGCAGACAGGCAGGTATGGTACTAGAGCAGCAGCTGAGATGCTGCAATGACCAGATGGACTCAAAAACAAGAAGCAGAGAGAGAACACATTGGGAATTTTGTGAATCTTTTGAAACCTCAAAGACACACCTTCAAAAAGGTCACACACTCTATTCCTTCCCAAACAGTTCCAGCAACTTTAGACTAAATATTCAAGCATTATGAGCAAATGGGGGCCATTCTCATTTAAACCACCATCGTAGTACCAATGGAAACTATTTAGCTGTGGTCGTAGAATCTGTGTTTTAGTGACTAAGGATGTCTGGGACCTCAGCTCAGAACACTCAAATGGCAAAGTGTGCACCTAGTGATGATAATAAAATGCTGTGAGGCTTCTTAACTCTGCATTCACTCAGTAATGACTTGAAGAACAGCTCTGATGTATGTCCTATCTGAGGCTTATGCTCCTGGCACTTTGGTGACTAAGTTCTAAGAAACATTAGATGGAAAGCCCCAGGAGGCCATAGACCCTTGGAGTGGGAGAAGAACAAAATATCCTCATTCTGTATCTTTTAGTTATTATTGTTGTTACTTTTATCCACCAGGAGTAAGTTTCCATTTATCTCATCTGCAATGAGTTTCTCTTTAATTATTATAGCACAAAAGAAGAGCTGTCGGCCCACTCTTAGCCCAGCCAATCAACAATATCTCTACCCAAGTACAAAATGTAGAGTTCTAGTGCAGCTATTTCCATGATTTGAATAGAAAGAGAGCCAAAAGTCTCTCCTATCAAAAGGACATACAGATGTCCTTAGATCAACGGAAGAAGGATGAGTCCCAGATAGGGTACCCAAATCCAATGTACCCCTAAATACCTACAGACACAAAGGCTCCAGTTCTAGGACCTCTCTCTAATCAGAGTGTCCATAAGGCTTGACAATAAACTTAATAACTTTTTGCTTTGCCCTGAACCTTTAAAAAAATGTCTTTTGAGTCTTCAATGGATTGAGTAAAAAGTGCTTATCACCCTAGCCTGTATCCACATGGTCAAAAAGAGCCAGGTAGAAAATGTGTTTCTTTCCTGACTGCCTCAGATGCTATGCCGAATCACCTTCCCCTACTCTTTTGCTTAACATATGAGTTACTAAACCAAGCTTAGATCTCAAGGAAAGGGCAGTTAGATTTCATCTGAGAATGGCAGTCACATTTCAGGAAGGTTTGGGGGAAACAAGATATCACAGTCAGTTTCCAAAAAGGCCCTATCTAAATAGAGCTTGGTGTATTCTAAAGTGACCAAACCAGTTTTGTCATTATTCAAAAGGATGCCATATAATGCATATGTATGATACTTTTGCATTGGTAGGATGAATAATGGGTTGTGAATTTAGTGTACATTTTGGGCTTATCTCCTGAGACAGTGACTTGAAGAGCTGACTGTTTTTATTTCTATTTTTATTAATTTTTGTTTGTTTGCTTGTTTATTTCTGTTTTATTTTGAGACAGGCACTCGCTGTGTAGCTAAGCCTAGCCTGGAACTCACTAAATAGACCTGGCTGACATCAGTCTTTATGATCCACCTGCCTCTGCTTTTTGAGCACTACTGAGGTGTTTACCTGGCTGATTCTAAAACAGTATTAGGTGAATGAATATGGCTGCTTTGGTGACTGAGCTCTCTCTGTCTTTTGATCATGTGTTTGGTTCATTCTCAACCCCTAATCCACCTGATACCTTTTTCCTGGAATCTGATCAAAGGTTTCACCTCTGAGCTCAGTGCAGCATGCGCATATTCATAACCCTCATGGAGTGTGGAACAGTGCCTACTCACAGGGTTCTGGGCTGTCTTCCCACTTCACTGGCAACACTGTGAAGATCCCTTAACTTCTCTGGATTGGTAAGGACAGGATATTGTTCTGCTGACACATTTGAAAAATATCTGCGTGTAATTCGATCTTTGCCTCACTTTCTGGATCTTCAATTTCAAACTCCATTCTCTGGGGATCAGCCCTTGCTCTTGGTTAGCTGTCTACCCAAACTGCTTCTACAATTGTATCCAGTGCCAGGGCCTTGAAAGCTATCTGTCTGTTTACATGGCTACATATTGATTGGTGTCTAAAATTCTCAATGGACGTAATTTTGTTTGCATGCACCGACCTTGCATCATCTTTTGCATGCTTAGGGGCACCTCTGAATGCATCATGTCAAAAGCCTTCCATATACTGACCTGCATCTAGCAGCTCTTTCATCTTTAGCTGCTTAGGTGGATCATCTCATCATCCCTCTCTCCTCTTTCTTCTATTGTCTGATGCAGATGGCAATTTTCTTGGTATTGACTTTGAAATGAGCATCGCTGTTCTTTTAATGTCTTTTTAATCATGCATAGGTCTTCTTGCTTTCACTCTCTTTTCTGTATTCTTACTTTAATTCTATCCCCTAAAACATGTGCTAGATGAGGACATTATTTCTTTATTCACAGAGTTTAATGCCTTGATGTCAGAAATCATGTAGTGGCTGTAAGCCCCTGTTTGGCCAAGCCCTGCCTTTAAGGAATGCCACCTGCCAGGCACCACCCACAAAACACTCTACTGGCTCTCACAATAGGACGCAGGCCCTCCAGAAGCAGGCAGCTAAGTTCTGCCCTACAAAGCACAAAAGGCCAAGATCAGGACTTGAAATTCCACCACCCCCTCCTTGAAATCTCCACCTTGAAAAGCTCTGCTCCCCAGGAAATCCTATAAAACCCATCTTCTGTTCATTTCTCTGCTGCTTCTCTCCAAAAAGAGGCAGCAACCCTCCTGGGTTTTCCCTCCCAATAAATCTCTTGTGTGAAGTTTGGTGTGAAGTGTGACTTTGTGATATTTTTTGACTCCTGACTGCCAGAATACCTTTCCCTTCATGGCTGTCATGCTGGCATTGGGAAAGTGTGCCCCCACCCCTGCCAAGGGCTGTAACACTTACAATGGCCCTCAAAGCTCTGGAAACACATATAGCCACAGCAGCAACTAACTCCTTTCTAGGCTTATCCTGTTTTGTCGTCAGATCTGTGTTGGCTCCTACTTCCCGATGTTGTTTTGATTATTTTCTCACCTTCCACGCAGCAAAACAAAAGTGACAAAACACTCGGATCTCACCTGTAGGTCACTGTACAGATGTCACCTTTCCAGTAAGGCTTTCTGTTTGCTTCAGTCTCAACCACTTCATCATTCTTTGTCTTCCCTCCATGCTTTCTTGCTCTTACAGCATATTTTCACCATCTGAAATGTTTTTTTTTTTTTTTTTTTCACTTACTCTGTCCCTGGTTCATCCCTTGACTGGAAAAGTAAGGGCTCCAAAGTTAGGGTTTTCCTGCTTTACTTATTCTCTTAAGTTTCTACACAGGGCTCATCTCAGGCACCTGGGAAGTAATTTTAAAATTAAAAAAAATATGCTAATGGAAATGTTTGATAAATATATTATATTCAAGTGCAATTAACTTGATTTATTGTCTAAAATGTATTTTAAAGGAAGATGCTAATTACACCAGATTCTCCAAATATAAAATGACTCTTAGTTTGTATGTTTGTAATGAGAAATGATTACAAAAGAGTTAAAAAAAAAAGGCTAGCAGCCTGTAGAGGTGCTTAGGTAAGTAAAATAAACTGAAATAGAATCTTCAGAAAATTCAACTTGTGGGAATTACTATGCATTCCTATTGGCACATATTTTATAAATACATTACTGGTAAAAACAAAAAGTCTTTGTATTCTTTTAAGATATATTATTGTATATATATTTTAAAAATCCATTTTTATTCATGTGTTTTATGTATATCTCTATCTGTGTATGCCTAATGAATATTGTAGCCTCAGTATGTCAGAAGAGAATGGTGGATCCTGGAACTAGAGTTGTTGATGTAGCTGCAAGGAATTAAACTCAGGTTTTCTAGAAGAACAGCGAGTGCTTTCAGTCACTGATCCATCTTTCTTGCTTCTTTTAAAACACAATTTTCCCAATCATTTTAAACAAGACCTAGGAAAGTTTAGTGATTTCAGTTGTAAAACAATTTCAGACTAAAGTAGGCCAGACTTTCAGCCCCAAATGGCAAACATAACTATTCTTAATATATTTAGTGTGAAAATATGCAGCCAGGTGTCAACTGATGTTTACATGTTTAAAAATAATTCCAAGAATATAATTTAGCCACTCTAAACTTATAGTATTAACTATTGGAAATTATGTGCATCATAAACATTCAAATGATAACTAGGCTTTGTGATCATTTATTTAAAAGTATATAGGAAAAACTATGTTAATACTATTATATACTCAGATTTACCACAGTTGAGATACTTGACTTCTGTGGCTATTTCTTGTCAGCCAGAGAAGCCTTTATATAAACAAAACAAAACAAAACAACATACATTTTATTTTAAGGATAAACTGCTTTGGTCTATGTAAGATCAATTAACTTGGTTGTTTCACTTTCTTATTCCTTAATTTATAAATTTGAAAAACTAAAAAAAAATACAGTATTGAATTTTTATTGCAAATTAGATATTATAGGTTAAACGATTAGGAATATTGAGAACTGCATGAACATGCATAGATTGCCTTATTTGTAACCACAAAGTAGCATTACAGGATTGCATATGCATGGATTGTGGAGCTGTTTCCACGAAACTTAAACAACATTTCGTAAAAGGAGACTCCTGAAGATCCTGAGAGTAAACCAACTTATATGGTGCAGGAAGCTCCTGAAACTTATAAGATTCCCGAAGTCTCCTCCCCAAGATTATAGAAACAGTAACAGATACTGAGGAGAAGAGGGACTCTCCTACCAGCTAGTTGCTTACAACTCATGTGGAGAGCTCCAAGGATATAACTTCCATGTGTTTCCCCACACCAGGGTAAGCTTTTCTGTAATGTACCTGCTTTGAGTCTTCATGTTCCTACTCTCTCTAGACTTCGTGGATCATTTGTGTGTGTGTGTGTGTGTGTGTGTGTGTGTGTGTGCACATGTCAGTCATCAGTACCTCTCCGGAATGCATTTATGTTTGTTCACTTATCCCTACAGAAAAGTTGGCAATATATTTATGTCTATTTACGTATAGTAATTAACTCTGTATTTTCTTAGGGCAATATAATTACCTTCAGCACAGACATGAAAAAATTCTGATTCTGAAGGGATAATGCCCTGATACAGTACTGTCTCTTGTTGTAGAGTTATTAATAA
This sequence comes from Rhombomys opimus, assembly GCA_010120015.1. Taxonomy (NCBI): domain Eukaryota; kingdom Metazoa; phylum Chordata; class Mammalia; order Rodentia; family Muridae; genus Rhombomys; species Rhombomys opimus. The sequence continues at coordinate 144,455 of REGO01000966.1, forward strand.
TATTTCATATATTGAGTCATGTGATTATTAAATGCAGCAGTTATTATCTAACCCATTATTATTGAAATAAAAGACACATATTTAGATTTCTAATATGTGTTAACCAATGGGGGTTGGTAGATATTAACCCCCTAAAGTACCTTGTTATCTCTCAGCCACATCTCATCCAAAAGTCCCATAAGCACTTGCACATGCCTCATGTGGGCTGCTCCTCTCCATTATTCCAATCCTCAGAGAAAGCTCCTCCCAACCACGTGCTGCTTCTTGTTCATGCTAATCCGTGGTGACCTGCTTCTTTTTTCTTTCTTCCTCCTCCCTGCACCTCTCTCTCTCTCTTTCCTGTGATCCTAGTGCTGCCCAAGCCCATGAACTTTAGTTCCGCCTACCTTTCCTCTGCCCAGCCCGGTTGTGGGCAATTTTATTGAACAATCAGGGATAATTTAGAAGGCAAGGTTACACAGCATCACTTGGTGTATGTAAGCATTTGCTCTTAAAACAATAAAAATCTAGGGGTATAAGCAATTAACACTTGAATTCATAGTAGTTCCAGATCAACCACAACAGTCTCTTAGGCCAGTGACATGTTGATAGTAATATGTAAGTCTTTCTGTGGAAACAGAACAATTGGGAGATAGATAAATAGATAGATAGATTGATAGATATGGCAAAGCATTTATTAAGAAAATGATTCTGGCAATAGATCCCAGGATGATACTGTATAGCTCAATCCAAGGCTAAAGACCTCACAACTGGGGAAGCAGATGGTTGTATCTCTCAGTCCAAGGGCATGTGATTGAGAACCAGTAAACCACTTATGCAAGCCTGGAGAACCTAGACTTCTTATGTTCAAGGACAAAAGATGAATGGTTCCAGCCTTCCTGTGTCTCCAGCTTGTTGACAGCATATTATAGGGCTAAGTCTTCCTGGTAAATTTCTGTATATGCCAGTATTTATGCTATTGGCTCTGTTCCTCTGGAAGAACTTGAATAACACAGTCTCCAACTCTGAAAAGTTCTGTACACTGATAGTTACAAGTTTTGCTGTCTGGCACTGAGCCTGGGTATTAAATGATTAGTCATGTATGGTATATGGTAGTTACTCAATTAAAAGTTAATGAATGAATATGTATTTAGATATAATGTAACAGTACTAGAGCTCTTTAGAACAATTTTGCATCCTTTCAAATGCAAGGCACATATTAGAAGGGCTGAGTGTGAATTAAACTCTGAGATTAGCTCCATGGTCTTGATGAGTTAACTCCCATTCTGTGCTTATTTTTCCTGATGGTATTTTAAGTAGAGATTTAGGGGTTAGGTAAACATTTTGCTTTAGTTAAACACAGTTGGAAAGTGCTACAAAATGCTTGATGTTATTATCTTTTTTTGTTGTTTGCTTTCTGAAGTACTGGTTGCCTTTAATTTGGGTACTCTGGCTTTGTATTCCTCATTTACTTCAAACCCAGTAATTGTATCTGTGCTAATATAGGACTCGTATTTACTCCTGTTTAACAGCAATATGTATTTTCCCCATTCCTTCACTCTTATTTGTCACCTTTATTCAAGTATAACATTCATAAGCATTACCTGCTTTTCTGGTTTCTGTGACAAAATACTTTTCAAAACACCTACAGCAAGGAAGAGCTCATTTTGGCCCATAGTTCACAAGTACAGTTCATTATGATAGAGAGGGCAAGCTGACAGGGGCGTGAGGCTGTTGGTCAAATTGCATCCTAAGTCAGGAAGCAGAGTGGAATGCTGATGTTCATCTGTTCTTCTCCTTTTCATTTAGTCCAGTACAGAAGCTCATAAAATGGTGCTGCTCGCATTTACAATGGTTCTTCCTATCTCAGTTTATCTGATCTAGAAAGTCCCTCATAGACATCCTCTAAAGTATGTCTCCCAGGTGATTCTATGACTTGTCAAGTTGACAATATTAAGGATTACGAATATAAAGTTCACCTTGTAAGGTACAGTTCAACAATGTGAATGAATTTATACAGTAGCAAAACTTTTGTTGAAATCCAGCATTAGAGCATTTTCATTTAGTTCCCTTGTGCCTGTTTATTGTTAATCATGTCTTTCATATGTATTACATCTTTCACAGGTAATTACATTTATCCTCAGTTTTAGGATTAAAAAGCTCTCCTAAACAGGAGATTCCGAGAAAGAAGCCGCTGTTTAAAAAGAAGGCTGAGCTCATAAAGCACACCGCTTACTTAATATCAATGCTCTGACAGTGCTCTACCTGTAAGTGCCTGACCCCTGACCTTTTCTGAGCACACTTATACAGACCTGTAGTTCTCTGTTTGGGATAATGCTCCAAGATTCCAGTGGAGAATGTGATCCAGACACTGATTATATCATGGTATGAATTGATAAGAAGACTTCGTAATTACAAAACAGTGGAAAACAAATTGGGTTCTATTCTTGTTATTTATGAATTGAATGATGTTGGCTAATGAGCCTAAATTTTTCTCCTCATCTTTAAAGTAAGAATAATATTTGGTGTCTTCTTGTTGTCTTACAGCATTACTATAACAGCAAAGGAAACCTATATGAAATGCTTTGTAAAAAGTACTAGATACAGAGGAGTCTCCCTGCTTATCATTAATAAAGACCAACTGTGCTTACAGTTCACTCATTTTACCAACACTCCGAAACTGAGTTGACGAATTAATAGTGTTTCTATCGGTGTGTTTATAGACTCTGATTCATTAGGTCCATGACTGAAAGCAATTAACATCCATCTGAATTTCATTTTCTCATCACTTGAGTGACCGAAATCTTAATATTAGTAGTGCATGCAGAGAGTTTATTGAAATTTTAATATAAGTCCATCTTTTTAAGTCTCAGAAATCTAATGCTTGACTTTTCTTGATGAAATTTTCCAAGAACTTTTATCTTTCCACTTGAGGAAGAATTTTAAGTTGCTTGTGGCACCTGGCAGGAAACATTCTACACAATGAGATTACAGTTTTGCTCTCTATCAAGGTTAAAAGCTCAATACTACCTCGTCATATCAGGCAGAAGCAAGCTATTCGAAATGTCTTTAAGTAGAAAGAAATAGAATGGGGAATCTATAATGTTCTTCTGTTCCACTTCTCAGACATCTTTTCTGTCACATTCCTCTGCTTTTGAATGGAACCATTGTTGATAAAGCCATGTGAGCTTTGTATTACAGTTTTCCTCATCTTGTGCATGGAAGTGAAAAGATTCATTGCAGGCATGTATCACACAGCTTGAAAGGATTGAACATTTTTATATTTCAAGTTCCATTATTTCATACCAGAGTGGGTACTTAGTGGGTCAGCAGTTTTGGTATTGTCTGCAAAGAAAGCATCCATTTGAAAGAGCTGAATTTGCAGTCCATCGCCTTAACCACTCAGCTACCTCACCCCTGCTCAGATGCAGCCCATAGACTCAGTCTTCAAGTGGGATCCCTTGAAGTGTGGAGCAGGAGCTGTCTCTGGCATGAATTCAGTGGTTCTCTGATCACCTCCTCCTGAGGGGTGAAGCCTTGCCAGGCTATAGAGGAAAACAATGCAGCTAGCCCTGATGAGACTTGATAAGTTAGGGTCAAATAGAAGGGGAGGAGGTCCTCCCCAATCAGTGGACTAGGAGGGGAGTATAGGGGAAGAAGAGGGAGGTAGGGTAGGGTTGGGAGGAGAAGAAGGAGGGGGCCGCAGCTGGGATACAAAGTGAATAAATTGTAATTAATAATAATAAAATAAAAAGAAAGCTGAATTTGACAGTATTAGATGACATCATTAAATTGGAAAGCTCAGGTGGAAAGGGAGGGGAGAGATGGATTGAGGGATGGAATGAGGGCAGAGACAGCTAGCACTGAAGGGCATTTGTGGGGAGGTATGGAAACCTAGCAGTGGAAACTTTCCTATAACATATGAAAACAATCCTCATAATGAAGTCTCCACATAATGAGAGGGACAGAAATCCCCAAACAACCCAGGCTTTTGCCAAGACAATACATTTCTCTCCACAGACTGAACGCAAGGCCCCATTGCTGAATACTACACTCAGACAACTGTTTGAACACGGACAGGTAGAGCTGATGCCTTTTCAGAAACTTCATGCCCATGTTCTAGTGTCCATGACATGGAAAGGTAATCTTCAGGTTACCAGAGGAGAACTGTAAATACCAAACCAACCATAAAACCTTTGATTTACAGTCTGTCCTGACTGCAAAATATGCTAGAGTAGTGGCAGCACAAACCTTGTGTCAGCAACCAAATGATAGCTGATTTTACTTAAGGCTCATTCCATGAGATAGAACAGTTTGACAACACTGCTTGAGTAAGCAAGAACCAGAGGCTAGATACCCCGGAGACCTAGAGTAAAATCAAACACTTCCTTTATTTACTGCTTTATTCACTTTACAACCAGATCGCAGCCCCTGTCCTCCTCTCACTTCTCGTTCCTTAGAGAAGGAGAGGGCACCTCATAGGTACCAACCTGCCCTGGTACATCAAGTTGCAGTAGTGCTAAGAGCATACTCTCTCACTGAGGCCAGATGAAGCAGGCCAGCTAAGAGAAAGGGATCCAAAGATAGGCAGCAGAATCAGACACAGCCCCACTCTTGTTGTTAGGAGACCCACATGATGATCAAGCTGCTACATGTGTGTAGGACATCTAGGTCAAACCCATACATGGTCTTTGTTTTGTGGTTTAGTTTCCGTGAGCCCCAATGGGTCCAGATTGTTTACTCTGTAGGTCTTCTTTTGGTGTCCTTGACCCTTCAGGCCCCCTCAATCCTCTTGACTCTTCTACAGGACTCCCTAATCTCTGTCTCTTGTTTGGCTGTGGGTCTCTACATCTGTTTCCATCACCTGCTGCATGAAGCCTCTCAGAAGACAGTTATGCTAGGCTCCTGTATGCAAGCATAGCAGAGTATCATTAATAATGTCAAGAGTGGACTCTCACCCATGCAGTGGGTCTCAAGTTGGGCTAGTCATTGGTTGGCCACCTCTTAATCTCTGTTCCATCTTTATCCATGCATGTCTTGTAGACAGGACAAATTTTGGGTCAAAGGTTTTGTGAATGGGTTGGTGTAATGCTGCCTAAAGTGGGAGTCCCACCTGGCTACAGGAGTGGCTTCAGGCTCCATATCCATTGCTGGTGGTCTCAGGTAAGGTCATCCCCATAGACTCCCTGGAGCTTCCCCAGTCCCAGGTCTCCCTTTCATCCTAGAGATGCCTCCCCATGGATTTCTGTTCTCTTTCAGCGCTCTCCCTCTGGTTTCCCCAAATCTGATGGCCACCCCAGTGCCACTCCTCAGCCCCTTCTCCACCAGTTCCCTCCATCCATCCACTTCCAGTGCCTATTTTATTTCATCTTCTGGGTGAGTTCAATCATCCTCTCTTAGACCCTCCTATTTCCTTAGCTTATTTGGGTATGTGGATTGTAGCATGGTTATCCTGTACATTATGGCTAATATCCAATTATAAGTGAGTACATACCATGCATGTCTTTCTGAGTCTGAGTTACCTCACTCTAGATGATTTTATCTAGCTCCAACCATTTGTATGCAAATTGCATGATGTCCTTGTTTTTAATAGCTGGGTAGTATTCCACCATGTAAATGTACCATATTTTCTTTATTGATTCTTTGCTTGAAGGACATCTAAGTTATTTCTAATTTCTGACTATTAAGAATAAAGCTGCTATTTATGTAGTTGAACAAAGATCTTTGTGGTATGGCGGGGTGTCTTTTGAGTATATGTCCAGGAGCGTAAAGCTGGGTCTAGAGGTAGCACTATTCCAAATTTTCTAAGTAAGCACCAGATTGATTTCCACAGTGGTTGAACACATTTGTACTCCCACCAGAAATGTAGGGGATTTCCCTTGCTCCACATTCTTGCCAGCATACGCTGTTACTTGAGTTCTTGATCTTAGCCATTCTGACAGGTGTAAGAAACGCTTCTGTTGAGAATTCTCCATTTAGCTCTGTACTCCATTTTAAAATTGGGATATTTGGTTTATTGAATTCTTTATATATTTTGGATATTAGCCCTCTGTTAAATGTAGGGTTGGTGAAGATATTTTCTCATTGTATAGGCTGTTATTGATGGTGTCCTCTGCCTTACAAAGGGTTTTCAGTTTCATAAGTTCCCATTTATTAATTGTTGATCTTAGAGCCTGAACTGCTGGTGTTCTGTTCAAGAAGATGACTCATGTACCAATACATTTAAGGCTATTACTTAATTTCCTTTCTAATAAGTTTAGGGTATCCAGTTTATGTTAAGTTCTTTGATATACTTGAACTTGAATTTTATGCAGGGTGATAAATACAGATCTAGTTGCATTTTTCTACATGTAGACATTTAGTTAGACCTTCACCATTTGTTGAACATGCTATTATTTTCCACTGACTGGATTTGGCTTCTTTATAAAAAATCAAGTGTCTGTAGGTATGTGGGTTTATTTCTGGGTCTTTGATTCTATCCCATTGGTGGACCTGACTGCTTTATGCCAATACCATGTCTTTTTTATTGCTATTGCTCTATAGAACAGATTGAAATCAAGGGTGGTGATACCTTTGGCAGCTCTTTTGTTTTAGAAAATTGTTTTAGCTAACCTGAATTTTTTGTTTTTCTATATAAATTAAAGATTGTTCTTTCAAGGTTTGTAAACTATTCTGTTGGAATTTTTATGGGAATTGCAATGAATCTGTAGATGCCTTTTGGTAAGATGGACATTTTTACTATGTTAATTCTGCTAAGATCTTCTGTGGAAGATCTTTTTGTCTTCTGATATCTTTTTCAATTTCTTCCTCAGAGACTTAAAGTTCTTGTCATACAGAACTTTTCATTTGCTTGGTTAGAGTTACTTTAAGATATTTTATATTATTTTTGGTTATTTTGAAGGGTTTTATTTCTCTAATTTCTTTCTTAGCCTATTTATTGTTTGAGAGAGTTATTGATTTATTTGAGTTAATTTTGTACCCAACCGCTTTGCTGAAGGTGTTTATCAGCTGTAGAAGTTCTGTGATAAAGTTTTGTTGGCCTTTTATTTATACTATCATATCATCTGCAAATAGTAATAAATTGATTTCTTCCTTTCTAATTTGTATCTCCTTGATTTGACTTACTGCTCTATAAAAACTTCAAGTACTATATTGAATAGATATGGAGAGTAGGCAGCCTTGTCTTGTCCCTGATTTTAGTGGAATTGCTTTAAGTTTCTCTTCATTTAATTTGACACTGGCCATTGGCTTGCTCTGTATTGCCTTTATTGGGTTTGGTATGCACCATGCACTCCTGATCTCTCCAAGACTTTTAACATGCAGGGGTATTGCATTTTGTCACAGATATTTTAAACACTGAATGAGATTATCATGTTTGGGTTTTTTTTTTCAGTTTGTTTATGTAGTGAATTATGTTGATGGATTTCTTTACATTGAATAACTCCTGCATTCCTGGGACGAAGCCTATTTGTTCAACTTGGATGATTTTTTTTATGTGTTATTGGATTTGATTTGAGAGTATTTTATTGGATATTTTTACATCAATGTTTATTAAGGAAATGGTTTGAAATTCTTTCTTTGTTGAGTATTCATGTGGTTTAGGTATCAGAGTGACTGTGACATCATAAAACGAGTTTGGCAGTGTCACATCTGTTTCTATTTTGTGGAACAGTTTGAGGAGTATTAGTATTAGCTCTTTGAAAATCTGATAGAATTCTGTGCTAAAACATTTCTCCCTGGGCACTTTTTGGTTGGGAGACTTTTATGACTGTTTCTATTTCCTTAGGGATTATAAGACTATTTAAATTGATTACCCGATCTTGGCAAGTAATATCTATCAAGAATATTATCCATTTCATTTACATTTCCCAACTTTTGAAATATAGGCTTCTGAAGTGTAACCTAATGATTGTTTGGGTTTCCTCAGTGTCTGATGCTATGTTCCCCTTTTTGTTTTTGATTTGTTACTTTGGATACTGTTTCTCTTCCTTTCAGTTAGATTGGCTAAGAGTTTGTCTATCTTATAGATTTTCTCAAAAATAAAAAAGCTCTTGGTTTTATTTATTCTTTGTATTATTCTCTCTGATTCTAACTGATTGATTTCAGTCCCAAGTGTGATTATTTTCTGCTGTCTGGTCCTATTGGCTGTGTTTGTTTCTTTTTATTCTAGAGATTTCAAGTGTGGTGTTGCTAGTATGAGAGCATTACAATTTCTTTATGAAGGCATTTAGTGCTATGAACTTTTCTCTTGGCACTGCATTTATTGTGTCCCATAAGTTTGGGTATGTTGAACTTTCATTTTCATTGAATTCTAGGAAGTCTTTAATTTTCTTCTTCATTTCTTCTTTGACCCAGTTGTCATTGAGTAGAGAGTTTTTCACTTTTCATGAGTTTGTAGGCTTTCTCTTGTTTCTGTTGTTGTTGATGTCCAGCTTTAGTCCATGGTGGTCTGATAAAATAAAAGGGGTTATGTCAATTTCTTTGTATTGGTTGAGGCTTGCTTTGGTTGACTATATGGTCAATTTTGTAGAAGGTATTGTGAGGTGCTGAGAAGTAGGCATATTCTTTTGTGTTTATGGGAAATATTCTGTAGATATCTATTAGTTCCATTTGAATCATAATGTCTGTCTTGTTTCATTATTTCTCTGTTTAGTTTCTGTCTTAATGTACGTTGGTGAATGGGGTGTTAAAGTCTCCCACTATTAATGTGTGGGATTTGATGTGTGATTTAAGCTTTAGTGATGTTTCTCCTACAAATGTGGGTACCCTTGCATTTGGGGCATAGATATTCAGAATGAAAAAGTAATCTTGGGGGACTTTTCCTTTGATGAGTATGAAGTGCCTTTTCCTATCACCTTTGAATAGTTTCAGTTGAAAGTTTATTTTATTATATATTAGAATGACTACTCAAGCTTGCTTCTTGGGTCTCTTTATTTAGAAAACCCTTTCCAGCCTTTTACTTGGAGATAATGTCTATCTTTGTTGCTGAGGTGTATTTTTTATAAGTGGCAGAATGATGGATCCTATTTTAGCATTTATTCTGTTAGCCTATGTCTTTTATTGAGGAATTGAGTCCATTGATGTTGAAAGATATTAATGACCAATGATTGTTTATTCCTGTCATTGTGATGTTGGTAGGGCATAGGGCAAGAGAGAGAGAGAGAGAGAGAGAGAGAGAGAGAGAGAGAGAGAGAGGGAGGGAGGGAGTACTTGCATGTGCTTTTCTTTCCTTGGTTTTGCTGATGTGGGGTTATTTATTTCCTATGTTTTCTTGGGTGTATTAGCCTTCTTGAGCTAGAGTTTTCCTCCTAGAATCTTCGGGATACTAGGAGGAAAATGGATACTAGGGGGGATGGATTTGTGGATAGATATTGTTTAAATTTGGTTTTGTTGTGGAGTATCTTGTTTTCTCTCTCTATTGCAATTAAACATGTTGTTAGGTAAACATGTTTTCTGGGCTGACATCTGTGGTCTCTTAAAGTCTGGAAAATCTCTGCTAAGCTCCTTCTTGAGTTTAGAGTCTCTAATATATAATTCTGATAGATCTGCTTTTGTAAGTTTCTTGGTCTTTTCCCCTTGTAGCTTTTAACATTCTTTATTTTGTACATTTAGTGTTTTGATTATTAGGTAAGAAAGAATTTTCTTTTCTGATCCAATCTGTTTGGTGTTCTGTAAGCTTTTTGCATGTTTATAGGCATCTCTTTCTTTTGGCTGGAGAAATTTTCTTCTGTGACTTTATTGAAAATATTTTCTGTACCTTGGAACTGCAAGTCTTCTTTTTATTCTATTCCTATTATCTAAGGTTTGGTCTTTTCATAGTGTCCCAGATTTTTTTTTTTTTGAGTCTTTTGTATCAGGAAAATTTTCAATTTAAGGTTTTCTTTAACTAATGTATTGATATCTTCTACTCTTGAGATTCTCTCTTCCATCTCTTGTATAACTTGTATCTGTAGCTCCTATCTTTTCCCCTTGTTTTCATAGCCCATATTCCCTCAGTTTGTGTTTTCTTTATTACTTTTACTTCTATTTTCAAGTTTTGAACAGTTTTATTCATTTCCATCATCTTTTTGATTGTATTTTCCTGTATTTCTTTAAGGTATTTATTCATTTCTTCTTTAAAGGACTCTATCATCTTTATAAGATTGGATTTAAGGTCATATTTTTGTACTTCGACTGCTTTAGGACATGCAAGGCTTGCTGTAATAGAATAGTTGGCGCTGGTTGTCCTGGCTCTTGTTGATTTTTTTCTCAGGCTGCTCTTTAGACATCTGATTCTCCCTGGTGTTGGCTGGAAGTTCCAGCTGCCAGAAGGACTCCTCCCAGAGGCAGGCAGAGCCTTGAGTCTGACAATGTAGCTCACAAACAGCATGCTGTCCACCCCTGATGACTGTGCCCCTGGTGGACCTGAATGTTCTTGGGATCCTGCAAGCCTTCTTGGAAAGGAAGCCAGATCCTTGGACCCAATTACGGAAGTTAGGGACAAGACAGACTGTGGCTCACTTCTGCTGGCTGTGCCCCAGGTGGACCTGAAATAATGGGATTTATTGTGTGGGGTTTAACCTGGATGTTCCTGGGCTTGGCAAGCCTCCTCAGGAAGGCAGATAATGTCGATCAAGATACTGCATACAACTCACCGTTTCTGGCTTAGTTTCAGGTCTACTGTATTTTCTTTTTAAGTAACAAAAGCATGATTTTTAATGATATTCTCCCATACTTAAAGACCCATGCCTTAGTCAGCCATCATCAGAGAGGTTTCCTCTTTCAGAAGACAGGAGCAAGTACAGAAACCCACAGCCAGACATTATACAGAGGGACCTTGGAGCACATAGCTCTTATTCATTTGCCTCCATGAAATCCCTTCCCTCAGAGTTCAGGGAACACTGTGGAGGAGGAGACAGAAGTAGTAGGGAGATAGCAGGGACAGAGGATGCTAGGAGAGCAAGACCCTCTAATCTACTAAGCAAACCTCATATGAATTCACAGAGACCAAAGCAGGAAGCGCAGGGCCAACATGGGTCTGCACCAGATCCTCTGAATATATATTATAGCTTTCAGTTTAGTATGAAAGTCCTGAGTGTATGGACAAGTGGGTCCCTGATTCTTGTGCCTGCTCTTGGGCTCTTTTTCTTCTCTTGGGTTTCCCGGCTCAGCCTTGATGTGGTGTTTTTTTATTTTACCTTATTATATTTTATTTTGCCATATTTAGTTGTTATCTCTTAGAAGCCTGTTGTTTCTTTTCTTTTTTAAAATTAATTTATTTACTTTATATCCAACCACAATTTTCTTACCTGTTCTCTATTTCCAGTTCTTCTTCTCCTGCCCCCACTAGCCTGGAGGGTGGTGGCCGTAGAGAGTAATGGGGAGGAGGTACAAACTGTAATCAGGATATATTATATGAGAAAAGAATCTAATTTCAATAAAAGGTGAAAACAAAACAAACCCCCCACATAATAAGAAATACAAATAATAGAAACCCTCATTTATTCATTTGATAAGCTAAACTGTCAAAGAGAACATGGTAGCACATACATCTGACCTTAGCTCTTGGAAGGTAAAGGAAAGGCACAGGAGGCTTTATCTCAAACAAAGTAAAAGAAAACCCAGTTCATGAGCTCCACATGATCTGTAATCTCAGAACTCAGGGCAGTATATGAGTGGGCAAAAGAGATGGGAATTTCTGATCTCAAAAGAGAGGTCAGTTTCAGGTACATATAAAGTTGGAGACTGGTCTGGGCGATGTGAGACCCAGTGAACAAACCAGCACAAAACCAAACCTGAGAGGAATGATCTGTAATTGATCTATCTTTCCTCCCTTTTCTTTGTTGAATGCCATATTAAGAAAAGCTTCTATGATTCCCTGCACTCTGCCAAAGGTTTGGTTATGAGTCTCAGCATCTGCTTTGATACACTGCTAGGTAGAGTCTTTCAGAGGCCCTTTATGGTAGGCTCTTGTCCTGTTACTTGTTTGCTCCTACATCCAATGTCCATCCTATTTGTCTTTCTAAGTGAGGATTGATCAACGTACCCTGGGTCCTCTTTCTTGTTTATCTTCTTTAGGTGTATGGATTTCAGTATGTTCATTCTATCTTATAGGTCTAGTATCCACTTATAAGTGAGTATATACCATGTGTGTCTTTCTGCTTTTGGGATACCTCACTCAGGATGATCATTTCTAGGTCCCACCATTTGCCTGCAAATTTCATGATTTCCTTGTTTTTAATTGCTGAGTAGTATTCCATTGTGTAAATGTACCACAATTTCTGTATCCATTCCTCAACTGAGGGACATCTGAGTTGTTTCCAGATTCTGGCTATTACGAATAAAGCTGCTGTAAACATGGTTGAGCAAATGTCCTTGTTGTGTACTTTAGCATCTTTTTGATATATGCCTAAGAGTGGTATAGCTGGATCTTGAGGAAGCACTATTCCTAATTGTCTGAGGAATAGTAAAAAAAAAAAGGGGGGGGGCGGGTAGTTAATATGACCTGGAGAGGACAGGAGCTCCACAACGACCAAATATGTCTGGACACAGGGGTCTTTTATGAGACTGTTTCTCCAAACAAGGACCATGTATGAATGTAACCTAGAACCTCTGCTCAGATGTAGCCCTTGGTAGCTTAGTATCCAAGTGGGTACCCTAATAAGGGGAACAGGGACTGTTTCTGACAGCAACTCAATGGCGGACTCTTTGAACACCTCCTCCCTTACCCCTGAGGGAGGAGCATCCCTGCTAGGCCACAGAGGAGGGCATTGCAGCCAGTCTTGAAGATACCTGATAAACCAGTATCAGATGAAAGGGGAGGAGGTTCTCCCTTATCAGTGGACTTGGAAAGGGGCATGGAGGAGATGAGGGAGAGAGGGTAGAATTGGGAGGGAAAGAGGAAGCGGTATACAGCAGGGATACAAAGTTAACAAACTGTAACTAATATTAAAATAATAATAATAAAAGAAAAGCTTCTAGGTGTTATCCCAAGACTCAGGAGGCTTGAGGCAGGAGGGCTGGAAGTTACTGGTCAATGTAGGCTATACTGGGAAACCATGTCCTAAAAATAAATAGTAAATTGTAAAGTTTGGATCTACCTCTGCCAGTAGATTTTCTGAGTGTTTTGGCACATTCCTTCAGTTTTAACATTCAGGAAGAGGCAGAAGTAAGCAGATCTCTGTGGGTTTGAGGCCATTTTGGTTTACATAATGAATTGCCACTGGCTAAGGACAACCTGTGTGGGAACAGAAGGGGGGCAGGAGGAAGGGAGAGGGAGAGAGAGAGAGAGAGAGAGAGAGAGAGAGAGAGAGAGAGAGAGAGAGAGAAAATCTTTCCTTTTCTTGGATTTCTTTTTTTCTTTTTTGACAGGGTTTATGGCTGTCCTCAGATTTGTAGGCCAAGTCTGCGTCAAACTCAGAAAGACCCATCTTCCTGTCTCTGCCTCCCTGAGTACTGGGATTATAAGCATGTACCACTATTCTCAGCTGTTCTAGGATTTCTTATCCATATATAAATATATTTTTCTATTATCTAAGTTTTTTCATTGCTTTTTAAAATGATAATTTATAAAGAAAATCTAAATTTTTTCCCATCATGTTCAAAAGTTAAATAAAGATATTCTTGGATTCATAGAACACATGAATGACATTTTTTTCCTGTTGTCCTATTGACTAATTTTCTGATTTTGATTTGGTCCCTTGTATTATAAGAATAAACTCCAACATCAACTGTTTAAAATTTTATTTTTATTGGAACAAAAGCCATCCATATTTATTGTCTCTTCTTCTAGAATGTTCATCACCCTCCTCATGTCATACAACTGATCACAGTTCAGTTTCCCAGGAAACAGACTCTGAAGTAGAAATTAAAATGCAGAAGGTTTATTAGGATAAATAATTTCAGGGTTTCAATGATGTGCAAAGAAGAAAATCAAGAATAAGTACAGGAGAAGATAAACTGTAACACAGCACAGCAAAGGCTTCTGGCAGCTCCCCAGGCTCGTTGGAATTGGACTGGTACCAAGGAATTGTCTGGAGTGGGTGGAGGTTATCAGATGTTTGTTCTTCATTGTTAATAGTTACTGAATGCAAATACTCTGGGAGGGTATGAACGTTCAACATTTTTACATTTATTTTATTTGTTTGAGAATTTTATAATTTAGACTTGGTTGGTTCCTACCTACCCTCAGCTTCTTGTTCTCTAAGCTAGGAGGAGGTGAGGAATGTCAGCTGCCCACTTGTCCTATCATGGACCTGCCTGCTGCCATGCCTTCCCCTCCACAGAAGACTATCTCCTCTCCAAGTGTAAGCCAACACCCGCCTCTTCCTCACTTAAACTAGGCATTATAAAGTGATCTGCCTTCAGAACCAGCTAATGCAGTCATGTTTGTTGGGGGGGGGGCAGAGGTAGAAAAACAAAGCAACTCCCGGAGCACAGTTCCAGTCTGGTCACTATTCTATGACTGCCTGTTCTTCTTGTGAACTCTTGTAAAGCTGAACTTCTTTGCTAGTCTTTGATGCCTATTCAATATGGCTATATATTTAAAATACTTGTTTCTTATATTTGCGTCTAAATTCTCAAACTCCCCTAAGTTAAAAAGTTCCCTTAAGTTAATTAAAATCGCAAATCTTTCTTCTCTCGGTTATGTTTAACTAGTAAGTGAAGGATTCACTTTTATATCTATTGTATTTAATGAGGAAAGCTATATTTCAGTCATGTTTGTGTCTGGCTTCTTCCATTTTGGAGAGTCTTCTTGCGTAGGTTTGCATTTTTCCATCATTGGTGAAGTACCACATAAGCCCGCAGTGCATTCTCTGAATGGCCTGTGGATACTGGATCCAAGGCACTCAAGTACGTGGCTCGTCCATTCTTTTTTTACCAACTTGTTTACATGTACCACATATAGTAACTGTTCTAAATGGTGTGAGATGATCAGAAATCACATGGAGAATCCCAGACTTGTTAGCCGTGTCTCAGGATTCCGAATCATTCCATCACATGGAAACCTCGAGGCTGTCTTCATCTCACTGCCAGAAGTTTGACTGGAGAGCTATGAGAACAAGGTCATCCCTGCATGCAAGAGCTTCTTTCTCAGGGGACAGAGTGAACCTGGCAACCTGAATTTGATTCCCTGAAATATTGAGAAAAGCGACTCCCTAAGTTGTCCTCTGACCTCCACAAATGCTTGTTTTTAAAATATCCATAAAAATATTAATGCATGCTCAGAGAGAAACCTGCTGATTAAAATGAAAAATGAAGAGAATCATTTGTGTTCTTGCCTTGGAAGCCTGTTACATACAGACTTGCATCATTCTTTCACGAGTTCTTCACATATGAAGTACCTAGTTCTCTCTAATTCTATACTACGAAAGTGAGTGGTTTGATAAAATAATTTATTCTAAGTTAAATTAAGATCAAGTCTACAGGTAATTACAGTTTCTACCTAGGCCAATACCTTATCTGTCTTCCAGTTCCTACTGTTCTCCCTGACAGTTAGATAAGACAAAATTTTATAGATCAGGGACAGGCTTTAAAGGTTAGGGCATTTAAAAGGTTTTTTTTTTTTTTTTCACAACTCTACACATCTTTCCTTCTAGTGGTAATACATGATTTCAAATTTTTCTAATGGTGCTTTTAGTTAATTTACTTTAATAAAAGCACAGGCACTTGCAATAATAGTGACGCATGAAAAGCAAAGAGTAAGAGTCTACTTCTACTTCATGAGCAGCCATGATAAAGAGTTTGGTTTGTCTCTCTATCTCTGTCTTTGTGTCTCCATGTCTCTTTGTCTCTATCTTTCTCTTTCTCTCTCACTCTGTGTGTATGTGTGTGTGTATTGTGGATTTATTCAGAATCTTCCACTATTCTGCAGATCATCATTTTCACTCCAAGTAGAACCTGCATCCTTCCCATGTGAAAACATAGATTCTGCTCTCCAGATCCCTCAGGCTGCAGGCTGACTGCTCTTTCTTTTCTTTTCTTCTTCTTCTTCTTCTTTTTTTACTTTTAAGACTTTTTCTAAAGATTGTCCTTGTTTGTATTCATTCTATTTACTTGTCCAACCATCCACGGAAGAGTGTGGTCAAAGGTGAACTGGTACAGGTGTCACTATTTGCATTCCTTGCAGTTCCCTGAAGGGCTGTTGCTTCTTGTCCTTTGATCTCTCATTGTAGAGTAAAAATAATCCTGTGACAGACGGATCACATCTATTATTAGAAAGCGAGCTGTAAAACAAACATGAACATTTTTCTTTTTAATTATTGATCATAGACTCATCCTAACCTCTGGACATTTGTCCAGTGATCTGAATATGAAACTCTTTTGTTGCCAATTCATTTTATTTCCTAATAAAACAAATGGTTTCTACTGCCCTTCATATCTTGGAATCACATCCAATTTTAACGAAAATGTTTAGACCTTTTGAACAGTTATCAGGTACTATGTGTAAATTGATGCTCAGTTAACATTCCGATCTTTTCATATCCCAAGTCATATCAGAGATTCCTCTCTGTATATCCTGAGAAATCCTTACCAGAGTTATTTTTTTTTTTACAGACATGCACACACTCATGCTCATTCATATAAATCACTACTTCCTCAAGTTAAACACAGTATTAAAATTTCTCATAAGACCTTTTTTTAGGTAAGTAATAAAAAACAACTTATTTTAATACATGTTGAAGAAATAAATACATGTAATTTTTTTTAATTTTTATTTTTATCAGTTACATTTTATTAATTCTGTATCCCAGCCGTGCCCCGAACCCTCATTCCCTCTCAGTCCCTCCCTCCCTCACTCATCACTACTGTGCCCCTTTCCAAGTCCACTGATAGGGGGGGACCTCCCCCCATTCATCTGATCCTGTTTTATCAGGTATCTTCATTGAGTTCCTGTTAGAAATAG